>PVKH010024035.1:0-13716 GCA_004027955.1 Chaetophractus vellerosus
CCCCCCCCTTTCTGCTTGCTCTTGCTGTGTGTCCATTCTTGTGTTCCTCTCTGTCTGCTTTGTCTTTCCCCATTGTGGCAATGCACCGAGACTAGTCAGTCACCGTGCAGGTGGCTTTGCCCCACTTGTGGGTGGCTTCTGCTTCCATTCATGGCTGGGTCCGCTTCAGTTCGAGGGTGGCTGGCTGTGCTCCATTTGTGGGTGACCTGCCCTGCCCATGGCGGCTTTGCCCTGTCTGTGGTAGCTTTTTGCCCTGCCCACAGTGGCTCTGCCTGCCCATGGCAGCTTGCCCTTCTCAAGGTGGTCTGCCCACTAGGAGAGGTCCCTGGGAACCAAACCCAGGGCCTCCCATGTGGTATACCAGCGCCCTATCCACTGGGCTATATGGCCGGCCCAGAAGAACATTCTATGCTCATGAATTGGAAGACTAAATATCATTAAGATGTCAATTCTACTCAAATTGATATACAAATTCATTGCAATCCCGATAAAAATTCCACCAGAATTTTTAAATAAATAGAAAGCATGATTATCAAATTTATTTGGAAGGGTAAGAGGTCATGAATAGCCAGAAACATCTTAAAAAGGAAAAGCAAAATCAGAGGACTCTTACTTCTGTACTTTAAATCATATTACCTAGCTCCAGTGGTAAAAACAGCATGGTACTGGCATAAAGACAGACACATAGACCAATGAAACTAAATTGATGGTTCAGAAGCAGACCCTTACATCTAGGGTCAAGTGATTTTTGACAAGCCTGTCAATCCCACTGAGCTGAGGCAGAATAGTCCATTCAACAAATAGTGCTGAGAGAACTGGATATCCATAGCCAAAAGAAGAAAAGAGGACCCCTATCTCATACCTTATAAAAATTTAACTCAAAATGGAGTTTGTTAGCTAAAGCAGATGCACATAACTATTGCAGGGTGGTGGGAATGTGGAGAAGCACGGGGAAAATACAACTGGAGTGACTTATGGACTGTAGTTAACAGTAATAATGTAATATTTATGTATCTATGCTAAAGTTGTACTGTGTTGGTAATAGGGGAGTATGGTAAAAGGGTGTCAAATGTACACTATCGACCTGGTAATAATTGGATGATATTATCTCATAATCTGTAATAAATGTTCCACCACAGTGTGATGTGTTGATAGAGGGGTTTTGTATGTGAGTTCTGCACATGTGCATGAGTGTTTTATAAGTTTACAACTTCTCTCATAAAAATATATTTAAAAAATAATAATAGAGTAGGTTGGGGGGAAAATACACCAAATGTAAGATACTTTAGTTAGTAGTAATATTTTGAGGATGCTCTCTAATTAATCATTAATTAAAAATGTTTCACAGCAATGTAAGTTATTGGTGGTAGGGTGAGGGATGAGAGCCCTGTATGATGTTATGTATGTTTGTTTTGTAAATTCACAACTTACATTAACATACACTTATTGTTTATATTTATGTATAAGTGTTATACATCAATAAATGGGAAAAATGTAACAAAACAATAGTATTGGAATTGAAGACCACAATAACTGGTATGAAAAAATGCACAGGGGGGTTTCAAGGGCACATTGGGGCTGTCAGAAGAAAGAAGTCAGGCCAAGGAGCAAGAAAGAGAAAATAATATTAAAAGGGAAAATAGTTCAAAACATTTATGGGACCACATGCAGCATAGCAATATATGAATTAGGGGAGTTCCAGAAGGAAAAGAAAGAGAATATACAATGTACAAAAATATAAATAAGTACCAAAAAATGGCTGGAGGACAGAGGTGTATATTAGATGTGCATGTATTTGATGTGGAGTAGCTATCAAATAAAAGATAATGTTATCTATTTAGTATGTTAAATATTTTAACTCCAAGGTAAGCAGGTGGAAAATAGATGAAAAATATATTCAGATAGAAATGAAAAGGCACTCAATAAGACACACCACAGAAATTCAAATAAATATGAATGTAGGCTTAAATAAGTCAGTGACAAAAACAGTATAAGACATAAAAAGGCTAAATAGCAAAATGACAGAAGAAATCCTATTTTATCAATAGTGACTATAAATGTCAGTGGAATAAACTTCAATCAAATGGCCAAGACTGAAAAAAAATGGATTAAAAACTTGATTCAAGTATGTGCTGTCTGCAAGTGACTCATCTTACATTAAAAAATAAAAACCAACAAATAGTTTGAGCATGAAAAGATGAAAATATATATATGATACAATTTGTAGCTAATAAAGAGCTGAGGTGGATATACTAATATAGAATAAAATAACCTTTAAGTCAAAAGAAGATGGAAGGGACATATAAGGAAATTACATACTGATAAATGGAACAATTCAAAATGAAGTTTTAACAATTATAAGTATATATGCACCTGATAGCAGAGCCTAAAAATATATGAAGCAAATACTGACAGATTTGAAGGGAGAAATTTGTGGTCCTATATTAATTGTAGGCAACTTTAACACATCACTCTCAATAAGGGATAGAGCATCTAGTGAGAAGATCAATAAGGAAATACAGGACTTCACCTAACACACATATGTAGAATACTGCACCCAACAAAGACAGAATAAACATTTTTATAAAACAAGTCTCAATAAATTAAAAAATATTGAAATCATACCATGTATATTCTCCAAACAAAATGGAATGAAGCTAGAAACAGAAGTCCATTGCACTATCCATTGTGCAGCAGAGCCACATTGAAGCTAGAAATAAATAACAGAGGGATAAAGCAGAAATACACAAATATGTGGAAATTTCACAATATAATTTTAAATAACCAATGAAATAAAGAGAAAATCAGAAGCATAATTAGGAAATATCTTGAGGTGAATAAAAATGAAAATACAACATATCAAACATTATGGGATACAATGATGCAGTGCTGAGAGGGAAATTTATAGCTTTAAACACTTACATTAAAAATGAAGAAAGACTTCAAATCAGAGATCTAACTTCAAACTTGGAAGAATAAGAAACAAACTAAACTCAAACCAATTAGAAGGAAGGACATAACAAAGATCAGAGCAGAGATAAATGAAAAAGAAAACAAAAAATAATAGAATCAACAAAACCAAAAGTTCGTCTATGTAAAAATTTATATAATCAACAAACATTTAGCTAGACTGACAAAGAAGGAAAGAGAAGATACAAATAATGAAAATGTGAAATGAAAAGGGGGACATTATTGCCATCCCTGCTGAAAAAAAAATGATTATAAGCTGATTCTATGAACAGGTGTATGCCAATAAATTGGATAACCTAAATGAAATGGAAAAGTCTTAGAAACACACAAACTACCTATATTGACTCAAGAAGAAATAGAAGATCTTAACAAACATATAAACTACCAGCACTGACTCAAGAAAACAAATACTAATAAAGGGATTGAATACATAATAACTCCCAGCAAAGAAAAGCCCAGGTTAGCATGGCTTCAGAGGAAAATTTTAACAAACATTTAAAGAAGACAATGCCAATTCTCCTCAAATTCTTCCAAAAAATGAAAGAGGAGGCAAAATTCCTAAATTCATTCTAGGAGGCCATCACCATCATACCAAAGTCAGATAAGCATACCACATAAAAGTAAAATAATAGACCAATACCTCTTCTGAACATAGTTGCAAAAATTCTCAACAAATATACTACCAAACACAACAGAACATTAAATTAATTATAAACCATGATCAAGTGGGAGACATACCTCACATGCAAGTTTGGCATAACATAAGAAAATCAATTAATGTTATCCACCCCATTAACAGAATGAAAGAAAATAACCATATAATCATCTCATTGTAGAAAAGGCATTTGACAAAAAAAAATATAGAACACTTTCTTGATAAGACATTCAGAGCCCTAGGAAAGGATGGAAAATTCCTCCACATTACAAAGGGCATAAATGAAAATCCCACAGCTACCATCCTGGTTAAAGGTGATAGACTGAAAGCTTTACAACTAAGATCAGGAAAAATATGAGGATGTGCACTGCTATCACTGTTATTCAATATTATACTGAAATATTTATGTTTGAGGGACTGGGGCTGGGATTGAAACTGGGACCTTGTATGTGGGATGCTGGTGCTCAAACACTGAGCTACATCAGCTCCCCTGAGTTGGTTTTTTCAATAGTTTGTTGTTTTAGTTTTTAGGAGATATCAGGGATCAAACCAAGGACATTGTATGTGGGAAGCCAGTGCTCAACCACTGAGCTACATTGGCTCCCTAAAAATTCTTGCAAGAGCAAGTAGGCAAGAAAAAGAAATAAAATGCATCCAAATAGGAAATGAAGAGTAAAACATTCCCAATTTGCACATGATATGATCCCACATACAGAAAATCTAGAAAAACCAAGAACAAATTTCCTAGAATCAATAAATGAATTCAGCAATGTGGGAGGGTACAAAATCAAGCCAAAAAATTGGTAGTGCTACTATACTCAAGCAATGAACAATCAAAAGAAGAAAAAAGTTCTGTTCACAATGCAAAACAAGAAAATCAAATATCAAGGAATAAATCTAGCCAAAGACATAAAGGACTTATACACAGAAAACTACAAAAAATTTGTTAAAAGTAAATTTAAAATATCTAAATAAGTGGAAGTACAGTCTGTGGTTATTGGTTGGAAAACTATATGTCATTCTGATGTCAATACTTCCCAAAGCAGTTTATAGGTTCAATGCAATCCTAATTAAAATTCCAATTGCCTTGGCAGACATGGAAAAGCCAATCATCAAATTTATATAGAATGATAAGGGTCCCCAAATAGTTAAATCCATCTTGAAAAATAAGAATGAAGTTGGAAGACTCATGCTTCCCAATCCTTAAAATCTATTATAAAGCTACAGTAATCAAAACAGCAAGGTAATGGCACAAGGACAGACATACAGAAAAGTGGCATAGAATTGAAATCTCAGAAACCAAACATCACAATTATGACCTGCTGATTTATTTTTATTTTTAACTTTTAATAAGGGAATTATGAGCTTACAAAACAATCATGCATAACATGCAGAATTCCCGTACATCACCCCACCAGCAACACCACATTGTTGTGAAATATTTCTTACAAATTATGAAAGAAAATCATCAAAATATTATTGCTAACTATGATCTATAGCTTGTATTTCCTGTATTTTCCATAAACTGTTCTATTATTAGGACCTTGTATTAATATTGTTTATTTGTTATAGTTCATAAGAGAACACTCTCATATTTGTACTGTTAACCACAGTCCATCACCAACCACATGGTTCACTGTGTTATACAGTCCCATATCTCATACACTCCGTGAAAAGTGTACACTCATTGATTCTTGGTTTCATCACAAAATTGTGCCATCATTGCCTCAGTAAATTTTAGAATGTTTTCCTTACTCCAATAGAAAAAAAGACCATACCTCCTATTATTGATCCTTAGCATTGATATAGCACCTTTTTGACACTGATGCAAGAATATTACAATATTGTTGTTAATATAGTCCATAATTTTCTTTAATTGTATTTTTCCCATGTATCACCATATTCATAACACTTTGTAATAGTGATGTACATTTGTTCTAGTTCATAGAAGAACATTCTTGTTTTTGTACTTTTAACCACAATCCTCATCCACCACTGGGTTCACTATGTTGTACAGTCCCTAGATCATCCTCTAGCTTACTTTCAGTTGACATTTACATTTCTAGCATACCCCTTTCAGCCACAGTCTGAATTATAAATCAGATTTGTATGTTATACTCACTATAATTTGTTACCCTCAACTCCTTCCATTTACACATTTACAATCAACCTAATTAAAAGTTCTACATACATTAAGCATCAGTACCCCTTCTCAATCCTCATCATATATCCTAGTAACCCAACTCTAGAATTTAACTCCATGTATTTACTCTTCATATTGAGTTCATATCAGTGACACCACACGATAACTGTCCTTTTGTGTCTGGCTCTTTTCACTCAAGATAATGTCCTCAAGATTCATTCATGTTGTCATAGCTTCTCAATTTCATTCCCTCTTACACTAGCATATTATTCCATTATATGTAAATACCACATTTTGTTTATCCATTCATCACTTGATGGACACTTGGGTTGTTTCCATCTTTTAGCGATTGTGAACATCCTACTATGAACATTGTGTGCATGTGTCTGTTCATTTCCTTGCTTTCAGAAGTTCTGTATATTTCCCCAGTAGTGGGATGGCTAGTCATTCTATATTTAGCTTCCTGAGGAAATGCCAAACTGACTTCGAGATAAGCTGCACCATTTCACATTCCCACCAACAGTGAAGAAGTTTTCCCATTTCTCTGCATACTCTCCAGTACTTGAGAACCAAAAACAATAGAGAGAATCAAGAAAAACAAAAATTGGTTCTTTGAGAAGATCAAAGAATTTAACAGACCCTTAGCTGGACTACAAAGGAAAAAAGAGGGATGATGTCAATACATAAAATCAGAAATGAGAAGGGGGCATTATAATTTTTTAAACAATTTATTGAAATATATCATTCATAATGAACATCCATAAACTATGTGTTCAGTAAAAATCCTGATCTTACAAAACAAACATGCATAACATCATACAGAGCTCCCACACATAACCCCCCAGAAACATCCTGCATTGTTGTGAAACATTTGTCAACAAACCATGAAAGAACATCATCAAAGTATTATTACTAACTATAGTCTGAATCTTCCTCCCCATACATTTTTAAGGATTTATTTATTTATTTATTTATATCCATTTTTAAAACCCCATTTTCATTGTTTCTGTGTTCATTCACTGGGCAACTCTCTGTCCATTTCCTGACCTCTCTTCTCATCCTTCTCCTCCTGTCTTCACTGTTATTCAATCCTCAGGACCTCCGATGTGAGAGAGAAGCATCCTACTACCACCTGCACCACCTTAGTTCCTGTTTTTTTGGTGCATCTCATCTTGGCTCTCCCTTTTGTCACTCTCCTGTTACATTATCATCTTGCTGTGTGCCTGGCAGGGCCAGGTGGCTCACCCACACATGGGTCCTGTTGGCTCACACATGGATGGGGCCTGGTAGCTTAGCTCCTCTGTTTCCTCCACAAGGTCAGCTGTAGGCTATGAAGCTCTCTAGGCTTTGCTTCTCTCCACAAGGCCAGCTGTGAACTCTCAGGTGAATGGCTCATCTCTATTCTGGGGCCTTCTCTCCTTTCTCACCAGAACTCCAACATCAAAACCGCTCCAACACTGTTCTTTGCCATACCTTTTATATTTGATTCCCACCCTACCAAGGGGTGGGGCTCAATGCCCTACTGACATAGCCCAGTTAATGCCCTAATCATAACTTAATAATGCCCAGATTATCAGACCAGTTTCCAAGCATGATCCAATATCTAATTTTGGAATTCATAATTACATCAAACTGCCAAACTGCTACAACCAGCATTCTAAAAACCAGACCTAGGGAGAAAAACTAGGCCTGGGGACACATGCATGGTTTCTAATATAGTGAATGTTTCACCTACCCTGATTATGACAAAATCTGGACAGCAAAAATATTTGCATGGGACATTACTATTGGCCACACAGAAATGAGATCAACAGAGGATACTACGAACATCTGTGTGCTAACAAACTAGACTATGTAGATGAAGAGGACAAATTTCTAAAAACAAATTAACAAACTTCACTGACCTTAGAAGAAATAGAAGACCACCAAAACCAATCACAAGTAGAGATTAAAATAGTCATTCAAAACATCCCTAAAATGAAAAGTGGGGGACAAGATAACTTTCCAGGAGAATTCTACAAATCCTTCAAAGAAAACAATGCAAATTGTGCTCCAACTCTTCCAAAAGTTTGAACAAGAGAAAATGCTACCAAAGTCATTTTAAGAAGCCAACATTAACTTAATGTCAAAGCCAGATGAAAATATTACCAAAAAATTACAAATGCATCTCTCTAATGAATATAAATGCAGAAATCCTCAACATAATACTTGCATTTAGACTCCAAGGCATCAAAAAATTTTCCTCATCATCAAGTGAGTTTTATCCTAGGTATGCAAGGGTGGTTCATAAGAAGAAAATCAGCAAGTGCAATACATCATATTAATAAATTGAATAAAATCACACAATCATCTCAATTGATGCAGAAAAGGCATTTGACAAAATACAACATCCTTTCTGGATTAAAAACAGTCTAAAAGAGGAATAGAAAGAAACTTTCTCAGGACTGGCTGGATAGCCCAGTGGATAGGGCGCCAGCATACCACATGGGAGGCCCTGGGTTTGGTTCCCGGGGACCTCTCCTAGCGGGCAGACCGCCTTGAGAATGGCAAGCCGCCATGGGTGGGCCAGAGCCACCGTGGGCAGGGCAAAAAGCTGCCAAGGACAGGGCAAAAGCCACCACGGGCAGGGCAGGTCGCCCGTGAATGGAGCGCAGCCAGCCACCCGCGAACTGAGAGCTGGCCGTGAATGGAAGCAGAAGCTGCCCACAAGCAGGGAAAGCCGCACCTGTGCAGTGACCAGTCTCAGTGCATCGCCGCAGCAGGGGGGAGGGGAGATATGTAATAAAATAAATAAATCTTTAAAAAAAAAAAGAAAAGAAAGAAACTTTCTCAACATGGTAAAGTGTATATGTGAAAAACCCACACCTAATATTGTACCCCATGGTGAAACACTGAAAGCTTTCCTGTTGAGATCAGGAACAAGACAAGGTTACGCACTGTCACCACTGTTCTCTGATACAATGCTAGAAGTTGTAGCTAGAGCAATTAGGGAATTAAAAGAATTAAAGGCATCCAAATTGGAAAGGAAGAAGTAAAGCTTTCACTCTTGGCAGATGATATGTTTCTATAACTAGAAAGTCCTGAAAAATCCACAATAAAGCTACTAGAGCTAGTAAATGAGTTCAACAGAGTGGCAGAATACATGATTAATATGCAAAAATCAGTAGTGTTTCTACACACCAGTAGTAAGCAATCTGAGGGGGAAATCAGGAAAAAATTCTATTTATTATAGTGACTAAAAGGATCAGATATTTAGGAATAAACTTAACCAAGGACATAAAGTACCTTTACTCACAAAACTACAGTACACTGCTAGAAGAAATTAAAGATTACCTAAATAAATGGAAAGACATTCCTTGTTCATGGATTGGAAGACAAAATAGCATTAAGATATGAATTCTACCTAAATTGATGCACAGATTCAATTCAATCCTGATAAAAATTACAACAGCCTTCTTTGAAGAAATGGAAAAGATAATTATCTAACTTATTTAGAAATGTAAAGGCCCCTGAATAGGTAGAAACATTTTTATAAAGAAGAATAAAGTTGTAGGACTTTCACTTCCTGATATTAAATCATATTACCTAGCACAATGGTAAAAACATCATGGCACTGGCATGAAAAAAGACATATAGACCAATGGAACTGAATTGAGTGTTCAGAAAAAGACTCACATCTAAGGTCAAGTGATTTTTGACAAGGCTGTCAAAACCACCTAGTTGGGTCAGAATAGTGCATTCAACAAATGATGCTTAAAGAACTGCATGTCTATATGCAAAAGAAAGAAAGAGGACCCTTATCTCACCCTTATTTAAAAATTAACTAAAAATGGATCAAAGATAAAATTGAGAACCATAAAATTCCTAGAAGAAAATGTAGGGAAACATCAAGATCTGATGGAGGAAGTAGATGGGGCTCAAGAAGTTGGACACCTACCTACCACATGGGAGGTCTGGGGTTCAGTTCCCAGTGCCTCCTAAAGAAGATGAGCAAGACAACAGCTGATGCAATGGACTAGCATGGCAAGCTGATGCAACAAGCTGTTGCAGTGAGATGTTACAACAAAAAGACATAGCAAGAATACCCAATGAGAGACACGAGAAGCAAGGATCAGAGGTGGCTCAAGTTACTGGGTGCCTTCCTCCCACATGGGAGGTCTCAGATTCAGTTCCCAGGGTCTCATAAAAAAATAAAATGAACAAACAGCAAATACAAACAACAAGGGGGACAGAAAAAAATAAATTAAATAAATCTTTAAAAATAAAAAAAAAAACTAAAGCACATCTATTTAAAAAAGAAGATCTAGGGGTAGGCCGTGGGTTCTTAAAACTTACATCCAAAGCACAAACAAGAAAAGAAAAAGCAGATAAATGGGACCTCCACAAAATGAAATACTTTTGTGCTTTAAAGGACTTTGTCAAGATGATGAAAAGGCAGCCTTCTAAAAGGGATGAAATATTTGGAAACCACATTTCTGATAAGGGTTTGATTTCCATGTTATATAAAGAGATCATACAACTCAATGATAAGTCCAGCAATCTAATTTTAAAGTGGGCAAATGACTTAGACATTTTTTCCCATAGAGGAACTGCAAATGGCTGAAAATCACATAAAAATATATTCAACATCTCTAGCTATTAGGGAAATGCAAATTAAAACTACAATGAGATACCTTTTCACACCTTATAGAATGGTCATTATTTTTAAAAAAAACACAGAAAATACATGTGCTCTAGAGAAAATGGAGAAATAGTAACAGTCCTTCCCTCTTCATGGGAATGTAGAGTGGCGAAGCCTATGTGAAAAACAATTGTGCAGTTCCTCAGAAAGCTAAATATAGAGCTGCTTTATGACCAGGCAATACTTCTGCTAGGAATATGTTCAGAAGAACTGAAAGCAGGGACATGAACAGACATTTGCACACCAATGTTTATAGAATCATTATTCGTAGTTATCAAAAGAGAACCAAATGACTTTTGACAAGGTGGAAAAAACCTCTGAATTGGGAAAGAATAATCTCTTCTAATGTTGCTGGAAAAACTGGATCTCCATGGGCAAAAAATAGGAGGACCTATATCTCATGCCATAGCAAATCAAAGTGGATCAAAGACCTTAATATAAAAGATTGAGCTATCAAACTCCTAGAAGATAATGTAGGGAAGCATCTTTAGTACCTTGTCTTAGTCAATAGTTTCTTAGACATTACACCCAAATCACAAGCAAGAAATGAAAAAATAGAAAATGGGACACCTTCAAAATTAAAAACTCTTGTTAAAAGGACTTTATCATGAAAGAGAAAAGGCAACCTACATATGGGAGAAAACATTTGGAACCACACATCTGATAAAGGATTAATATATGATATATAAAAGAAATCCTTCATCTTAACAACAAAAAGACAAAAAAATCCCCACATAATTATAAATGGGTTAAAGACTTGAAGAGACTTCTCTCCAAAGATGATATATAAATGGCCAGAAAGCATGAGAAAGATAGTCAACATAATTAGCCATCAGGAAAATGCAAATCAAAACTGCAATGAGATATCATCTCACACCTATTCAACCAGCCATTATAAAAAGGAAGAAAACTGTAAGTGTTGGAGAGGATGTGGAGAGATAGGAAGACTTACTAATTGTTGATTGGAATGTAGAATGGTACAGCCACTTTGGATGACTCTTTGGCAGTTCCTAAGGAAGTTGAATATAAGCATTCCATGTGACCCAGCAATACCATTACTAGGCATATGCCCAGAACTGGGAGCAGTAACATGAACAGACATCTCCACAATTATATTCATAGCAGCATTATTCATAATTGCCAAAAGATTGAAACAACCTCAATGTCTATCAACCAATGAATGTATAAACAAATTGTGTGTACATATGATGCAATATTATGCAGCAGTAAGAAGAAATGAAGTTGTGAAGCATATGACAACATGGATGAAGCTGGAGGACATTATGTTGAGAGATGCAAGCCAGATAAATAAGGAGAAATACTGCATGATTCCACTGTTATGAATTAAATATATTGTGTATACTTATGGAGTTAAAAATTAGAATACAGGTCACTAGAAAATAGAATGGGGGTAGAAATTGGAAAGGTGATAGTTGATCTGTGCAGAATTGGCTTTTAAAAAGGTTGTTTCTAAGTGGAAATGAATAGAAATGGTAAAAGCACATCATAGTGTTTGTAACTAGCAGAGCTTTTATATGGGTACAACAGTGGTTGAGAGGGAAGTCTAATGTCACATATCTTACTAGAGGGAAAGCTAAAAACTGTAACATGGGACTGTATAACATAGCAAAACCTCATATTAAATACAAATATAGGTGACATTGCATATATGATTGTTTTTACCAAATATAAATACAAATATACTAGAGAGATAGAAACAGAATAGCAGCTACACGTGGCAGGGGAAGCAAAGAGAGACTGAGGAGTGATAATTTGTTTGATTGTTTTTTTTTGTTTATTATTATTGTTTTTATTGGAAAAATGAAAATTCTCTAAAAATGATTGAAGTGATGAATGCACTACTATGCAAATTACATTTAATATCATTGATTCTACATTTGTATGGATTTATGCTTTATTAATATGTTTTAATAAAATTGATTTTTACAGAAAGTACAATGAGCTACCCTTTCGCACCCATCAGAATGGCTGCTATTAAAAAATATAAACAGAAATTATTAAGTTTGGAGAGGATATGCAGAAACAGTTAATTTCATTTATTGCTAGTGGCAATGTAAAATGGTGCACCCAATGTGGAAGACAGTTTGGAAATACCTCAGAAAGGTAATTATAGAACTACCATATAGCCCAGCAGTCCAACTGCTAGGTATATACCCAAAAGAATTAAAAGCAGCAGCTCAAACAAATATTTGCACAGTCATGTTCATAACAGCATTATTCACAGCTTCCAAAAGATAGAAGCAACATGGGTCCATCTACCAATGAATGGATAAATAAAATATGGTTATGTACACAAAATAGAATCTTTTTCAACATTAAAAAAGGAATGAAGTCCTGATGCCTGCAACAACATGGATGACACAAAGATATTATCTTGAGTGAAATAAGCTATACTCAAGAGCAAATATTGTGTCATCTCACTGATATGAAATAATTATAATCAAAACACTCATAGAGTCCAAGTGTATAAGATAGGTTACCAGGGTATTGGGTGGTGATAGAGAATATGAAACTAATGCTTAAAATGTGTGGGATTTCAATGCACATACATCCTGTGCTACTGCACATCCCAGCAGTAAATAAAATTGTTTGCCACCCATCCCAACAAATTCTGCCCATCATGGTTGGGGGAGTGATGGACGATGCACCCCCAGTGATCCTTGCATTGTCCAACAGCAGCCATACTGCCTTCCTGATGGAGAAAATCACCTTACAGACCTCATAAAAGAATTTCTATTTGTGGCTGTCCTCAGCTTCAATATCTTTGCCTATAATGGTCCGGTTTAGCCAGTGGAAAAGGGATGTTGAGTATGGTGGCTAAATATTGAGCACTGATATATAAATGCAGAAATGTCCACTTTGACACCTGTGTTCCTAGACTTAATAATACTTCAAAAGTTAGGTTTGTGATCTATGTCTGATGGCAAAGCCCCAAAATGCGTGTAACTATCAGAGGCGTTATGCCACACTTAGGGATGTGCATGTGGGGGGTTGTGGTGTCCCAACCCGCAGGACGATCAACCGGGGCTCTGCTCCTGTGAGGAAAGAATGGTATGGGACAAGAGACACAAAGGATGACAGCAAGACAAGATTCTGATCAAGCTGCAAACGTTTATTGAAAGGGTGCAGAATATATAGCCTAACAGGAGGGGGAGTGGTTAGCAAAGACCGGTGGCAGTTATGGATTGGTTACTGCGATCGTAGAGGAGATGACCAATGAGAGAACTAGAGCCTTTTGGCGCGCGG
>PVKH010024036.1:0-13544 GCA_004027955.1 Chaetophractus vellerosus
AAAAAAAAAAAAAGTGGCATTCTTCTAGCATGTTACAACCCAAAACATCTTGCTAATGATGGCCTGGGGAAGAAAACAGAGGAGGAGAAAGGGAAAGTGAGACTGTTTGTTTTTCTAAGGCTCCAAATTCCCATGGGGGGGTGGGTCTGGGTCCCAAACTTCCCTTATCATTATCATCTGGGTTGTTGCTTTATTTGCCCAAGGTGAGGAAATTTGGGGTTGTTCCAGGAAATTTAAATTCTAGCCATTCCACCTTCTTTAAACTAAGCCTAATTTTTTCACACATTCAATAATACTTTTGGCACTATATTTGAAAGAACATCTTTAGGAAGGATGTACCTGATAGAACCTAGGTACCTGTTTTTTTCTACTTGTGTGTGATTAAGTACCTCAACAGACAATGTTTTTGGACATGCAACCCCATTATATGAACATCTTTATTTCCAAATTGCATGCATATAACTCTATAGATATATTTATTTCCTTTGAAATATACAAACTGAAAGGGAAATAATGATGCTCCAAAATGAATGTGATATCAGTGTTGCTTACTTCCATTGTGGTGTGAATGTTTACTTTTAAGGATTTCTCAAGAGTTAATGAATTTAAGGTTCTCTCTCTTCTTTTATACTTAATATCACATTTCACTTCCTTCTTATCACTGCCTCTTTCTCAGCTGTCTACAGATCAATTCTTACATCCTCAGCAATCATGTTTAACTCCATGCAGGTGTACTTGGATATGGGCAGGTCAAGATAGTATTGGCAGTTTTAATAGCATACATGATATAATGTAGGTTTTGCAAATTTCACTATGAGTAGAACAGAAAGACATTCTCACTGCCCTGAATTTTAACTGTGCTTCTGTTGTGGATGCTTTTCCAGCAAGACTGAACATGTTTGTACATGTTCAGAAGGTGGTCTACAATTGACTGCTTTCCTGTGGAAATAGAAGCACAAGCCTAAGTGTTTCTTCTCTCTCCAAAGAACATTGTCCATCTCCAATGCAACAATAAGAAGTTGCCTGGGAAGGAGAGGTCCAGAGACTTGTGGTAAACAAATTGACCACCATGCATCTGAAGGTAGATTGAGTTTGAGCTAACAGGGTACACACACATGGGTCTTCCACTGCCTGTTATTTAACTGTGGCCATAATTGAACTTTTTACCATAGCTAACAATATCTTATGCATGTAATTTTCATTCTTCCTGAAAGGTAAGTCTTAAGTTATCATGTAATGAATAAAATGTAAATTTTACTTTATGGGTTGAGGAAATTCAGAGTTGTTTTCCTATTTCCAGTAAACAGAAGAAGCTTTTCCTACATAACCCAATATTTTACTGTATTCATAGTCATAGAAAATTGACTACCTTCTCACCCTTGAAAACATAAATACCTTTATTATTATTTTGATTAACAAGAAAGTGAAAGAGGAGGCAGGACTTTTGCATGGGTCTCCATGGAAAATATTGCTTATTTTTTGGCCACAGAAATCCATTGTGGCAAAGAATTGTGACCATTTAAAGTTTACAAGAGGAAAATGCAGGCACCCATGGTCTCTCTTCCAGTCAATATCCAATCCTTCAACAGCACAGTTCTTTTGTCCTTTCCTGTATAGTGGAGGAAATGGCACCCACTAAGGTTTATGTTGATCCTAATACATCCCAGCATCAAGGTATTTTATTTTACCACCAAAATACTTAGGAAAAGGTAATGTGACCAGAAGTGTCCATTTCCGTTTGTTACTATAACTCCAGAAGAGGATTATCCTCCACTGAGAACACATAATAGAGTCAATCTTGGCAAATTTCAGAATTTCATTATTACCACAAATGTGAAAAAGAATAAGTCACATATTCTCTTTAAACTATATTCTGCAAAAATTGCCTAAGACCAGGCCTCAGATTCACACAAGAAAATGTGGGTTTTGTTTGCTAGGATTTTAGGGCAAATAAGAGATTTAGAGAGAGTGAAGAGGGTTTTTTTGATAGCTTATTTATCTTTTTAAGTAGTTGTTTAGACTTGAATCTCATGAGGTCAACAGGTTCAGGTCATTTTGGGAACCCCACAATTTAACATTCAGAAGAACAACTTTCATAAGACATTTTTTATTAAAAAAAAACTTTTAATTAAAAAGTTATTAATAAAGTTTTAATTAAAAAGTCTTGATTTTTACATGAGCATACATAACAAGAAGTGTATAGTCAAAGTTGTAACTTAAAAAACAAAACATGGCTAACTTCATACAGGGCTCCCATACCACCAACACCTTGCATTGTTGTGAAGAATTAGTCCCAAACTATGAAAGAGCATCATCAAAATATTACTATTACCTATAGACAATATCTTACATTTGGTTTATTTTCCCTCAATAAACCCAATTATTAACACCCTGTATTAGTAGTATATACTTGTTTTTGTTCATGAGAGAATGTTCTCATATTTGTTCTGTTAACCACAGTCCATCTTCCATCACAGGATTCCTGTATTATAAACTCCCATGCTTTGTACAATCCATTCAATGTGTACACTCAGTGGCTCTTATTTTCATCACAGAGTTGTGCTGTCATTCCCTCAGTCAATTTTAAAATGCATAAAACATTAAAGATTAAGGGGGCCGGCTGTAGCCCAGCGGATAGGCACTGGCACACCACATGGGAGGCCCCGGGTTTGGTTCCTGGGGACCTCTCCAAGCGGGCAGACTGCCTGAGAAGGCAAAGGCCACCATGGGTGGGGCAGAGCCACCACGGGCAGTGCAAAAAAGCCACCATGGGCAGGGCAAAGCCACCACAGGCAGGGCAAGGGGCTGGCGAATGGAGCAAAAAGCCACCCAGGAACGGGGCAAGCTGCCTGCACAGTGAGCTGACTCGGTGTGTTGCTGCAGTGGGGGGAGACAAAGCAGACATAGAAGAACACAAAATGAACACACAGCAAGAGCAAGCAGAAAGGGGAGAGATATGTAACAAAAAAATATTAAAGATTAAGAAAGATTTTCAAGTTAATAGACCAAGTTATACTCATAATTGCTATAAAATATATTTTATGAAAGATCAATGGCTTGCATTAGGTGACTGAATTCATGAACTCATAATAACATCCTCATAAAACTTATAGATTATAGTTGCCATTGGGGAAAATAGCTAACTAATTGAAGATTGTAAATTAGATTCTAGAGAGCAATATTTATACTCTTGATTAATGACTCAAACAGGGAGAGCACAACAGTTTTCCTTACTCAATCTAGAGTTGTCCAGTGCTTCTTAGAAAAAAAATAACTTTATATTAATTATAGTTGTACATAACCCTCCTGTTTAAATATTTCTGGCTCTTAATATAATTACTGTTTCTCTAATCTATATATCCTCTCTTGCATTCTCTTGTTAATTGATGAGGCTTTCAATTAATATATTATTTTCTTATCTAGTGATCATGTATCTATACGGCAATCTTCTTTTTCCCAATTTGTTTGCTTTTCCACAGCATGCACATAAAAGCCTATTTTTAAAAGATACTTAGATTACATAAATGTTACATTAAAATATAGAAGATTCCCATATACCCCAATCCCTTCCCCTCCAATATTTTCCCACATTAACAACAGCTTTCATTTATGTGGTACATGTGTTATAATTGCTGAACACATTTTGGATCATTGTGATTAAGCATGGATTATAGTTTACATTGTAGTTTATATTCTCTCCCAAACATTTTTGTAAGTTTTGATAAGATATATATTGGCCTGTAGCTGTCATTACAATGCAATTCAGGACAATTTCTAAGTCCTAAAAATGCCCCCAAATTACACCTATGTTTCCTTCTCCCTCCCCTCAGAACCTCCAGTGACCACTGCCTCCAAGTCAATGATGAAAGTTCTTCCATTGTGAGAATCACATTAAGTCTATAGCAGTAAAACATTAAGTCTACTCTACTCCATCATTCATTCCCCAATCCTGGGGATTTTGAGATGGTGATGCTGACTCTGCCTCTAATTGAATGGGAGCTTAAAACCCATGGGGTAGATATATTGGACTATCTTGCTTGCAATTGCAGTCTCTCTGTTCTTTATGATGGTTGTTGTCCACCATCATTTCATTGTTAGTTGTCCTGGATAAGTCCAATAAAATGGAAAGCAGGTGTTGCAACTCTGTTCATATTCAGAGCCCAACTGGTACATGGACAGCCCTAAGATTTAAGTCTCTTGGACATACACCTAACAACCTATAGCATTAACTATAGGTTCAAATACAAAGGGCAGAAGAGCCATGTGAAGGGCAACCACAACTGAGTCCAACTCTGTCTCAATGAGGAACATAAATTCCATTAAAACCCACAGCAAGGCACTAACCTCCTGAACTATTTGTCCTGCCTATTAAGTCTGGATGTCTCCATTATTTGAGGAAATATTTCCTTTAGCAATCAATGAGATTCTGCTGAGATGTGTATAATCTTAGCCTCTGGAATGACCTACCAACTTACTTTGAAGTATCATAGCCATATAAACTAATTTGTCTTTCCAGTTCCATTGCTAGTTGGTGCTTGGTAGTAATCCCTCAGTGCTAGGGATGGCTCATCCATGGGAGTCATGTTCCACATTGGGGGGAAGATAATGCATTTATATGCTGAGTTCTTCTTAGAAAGAAACCATATTTGAACAACAAGGAGGCACTCAGGATGTAACTATTAGGCACCCTATAATAATAGGCTGTATCAATTTCAAAAGAAAAGGCTCATAAGTACATTAATCAAAATCAAGGACCAGTCATTCCTCCATACTCCTTCACTAGTCACTGTCCCTGTACTCAGGGGATTCTTGCTGTCCCATTAGAGAATGTGGCAGAGCTCCCTAGCATGGGAATTCGATATTCTTTTGGTTTTTGTATGAACCTCCATGTACCCATGAACACATGAACACATTTCTATGACTTATTGGTATGTCCCAGGTGAACATTCTCCCTTCCACCCCAAACATTGACACCCACCCCAGTGATCCTCTCCTGCCAGAGTTTTAACCTTTCTGTGATCAAAAACGTCTTCATACAAAAATGAAATAATGATAGTTTTGAAAATAAAAAAATTAAATAATACAAATAAAAAAGTTGGAATAATAAAAAATTAATTAAAATATAAAATTTTTAAAAAATTGACATCATGTCTTTCATCAGTGTAAGATTTGTCATCTTATATGTACGGTGATATTTTCTTCTTTTTTTTTCCATCAGTGTCTTATTTTATACATTTTTGTATTCAAAGAAGCTTTAGGTTACAGAAACGTCACACACACAATAGAGGGGATTCCCATATACCCTACATTTACCCCCTTTTCCCATTTCCCATATTAATAACATTCACATGTGGAGGGTACATTTGTCAAATAGGTATATAAATATAAACGTTGCTACTAACCATGGTCAGTGATTTATATTATGGTTTCCATTTTGGACCATACACTTTTATAAATTTTGATGAAATTTAAAATATCCTGTATCCATCATTGCAAGACCATGTAGAAAACCGCAGTCACTCCCCAAAATGCCCCATGTTTCACCTATTCTATTCCTCCCTCCCCCTCTCCATGGGGCCCATGGTAATCATCATGCTTCATTCCTTGAAGAACAAGATTTATGGTTACTTGCAACATACTGAGGGCTTGACATACTGGCCTGTCCTCACCTATTAGGCACTGCTTTCGCTCTTGAAAGACTCCCACCCCTCTATCTGAGATGTACTCCCCAGGATAGGAGTCCAACACTTTACCACTCATTATGTGGGCGTCCACCCACTGATACAACATACTATGATGAGATGAACACTCACACACTTCCTAGAAGCCTGCCCCAGGTGCATCCTCTCCCAAATGGCACCCAAATCCAACACCCTGAATCAGTAACCCTACCCTGTCATATTGCCAAAGAACATTCCCAACATTGTAGTTTCAACCACATACCTGCAAATCCCCACTATTCACCTGGTCCCTCCCCCAACTGTCACCCCAGTTTCATGGACAGTTCCACCCAGACTCCCAACCCTACCCACATCACAAATGAGCACTGTTTCCAACTTTTGGAAATAGTGAATGATGCCCCTATGAACATTGGATAGCATATATCTGTTCATTTCCCATTTTTCAACACTTCTGGTTATATATACAGCAGTGGGTTTACTGGATCATATGGCAGTTCTATAGTTACCTTCTTGAGGAACTGTCAAACAGTCCTCCACAATGGCTGCACAATTCTACACTGCCACTAGCAGTGGATAAGGGTTCCCATTCCTCCAAATCCTCTTACACTTGTAGTCGTGTTTTGTTTTTTATTATCCACCAGTCTAATGGTTGTAAGATTATATCTCATTGTAGTTTTGATTTGCATTTCCCTAATAGCTCGTTATGTTGAGCATGTTTTCAAGTGCTTTTTGGCCATTTGTATTTCTTCTTTGGAGAAGTGTCTATTCAAGTAGCTTGCCCATTTTTAAATTTTTTTGTCTTTTTTTCTTTATATATGCTGGATATTAGGTCCCTATCAGACATATGGTTACCAAATATTTTCTCCCATTGTGTAGGCTAGTGTTTCACTTCCTTGACAAACTCCTTTGAGGTGCAAATGTTTTTTTGTTTTGAGGAGGTTCCATTTATCTATTTTTTCTTTCATTGCTCATGCTTTTGCTGTAAAGTTCATGAAACCATTTCCTAATTTAGGATCCTGTAGATGCTTCCCTACATTATCTTCTAAGATATTTATGGCCTTGGCTCTTATATTTAGATCTTTGGCCCATCTTGAATTAATTTTTGTCTAAAGTGTGAGCTGGTATTCCTCTGTCATTCTTTTGAATATAGATATCCAGTTCTCAAGCATCATTTTTTGAAGAGGACATTCTCTTCCAGTTGAAAGGGCTTGGGGGGCCCTGTCTAATATCAGTTGAATATATGTGCAAGGATCTATATCAGAACTCTCATTTCAATTCCATTAGTCAGTATATCTGTCCTTGTGCCAATACCATTTACTTTTGACCACTGTAGATTTGCAGTTTGATTTAAATTCAGGTAGTGTAATTTCTCCACTTTTTTTTTTCTATTTCAGTATGTCTTTGCCTATTTTGGGCCCCTTACCCTTCCAAATAAATTTCATGGTTATCTTTTAAAATTTAGTGAGAAATGCTGTGGCAATTTTTATTGGGATTGTGTAAAATCTATAAATCAGTTTGGGTAGGATAGATATTTTAATGATATTTAAACTTCCTGTCCATGAACAGGGAATATTCTTCCATTTATTTAGGTCTTCTTTGATTTTCTTTAACAACGTTGTATAGTTTTCTGCATACAATCATTTATATCTTTAGTTTAATTTATTCCTAGGTATTTGGTTATTTTAGTTGCTATTGTAAATGGGAATTGTTTATTGATTTCCTCCTCAGATTGGTCATTACTTATGTACAGAAATTCTACTGGTTTTTGCACTTTGATCTAATAATCTGCCACTTTACTGAACTCATTTGAAAGCTTTAGAAGCTTTGTTATAGATTTCTCAGAGCTTTCTATGTACAGGATCATGTCATCTGCAAATAGTGAAATTTTAATTCTTCCTTTAAATTTGGATGCATTTTATATCTTATTGTGTACAGGATCATGTCATCTGCAAATAGTGAAATTTTAATTCTTCCTTTAAATTTGGATGCATTTTATATCTTATTTGCATAAGTTCACAAGGAATTACTCCTAACACAATGTTACATAAGAGTGGTGACAGGGGGCATCCTTGTTTTGTTCCGGATCTTAGAGGGAAAATTTTAGGATTTCATCTTTGAATATGATGTTTGCTGTGGGTTTTCATATATATCCTTTATCATGTTGAGGAAGTTTCCTTCCTTTCCTGTCATTTGAAGTGTTTTAATCAGGAAAGGCTGCTGTAATTTGTTGAGTGTTTTTTTCTGCATCTATAGAGATGATCATGTAATTTTTTCTTTCAATCTGTTTATGTGATGAATTACATTGCTTGAAAATCTTATGGTGAACCTTCCTTGCATATCAGAGAGGAAGCCCATTTGGTCATGGTATATAATTCATTTGATGTGTTATTGAATACAATTAACAAGTATTTTGTTGAGGATTTTATCATCTAGGTTCATTGGTCTACAGTTTTCCTTTCTTGTGCTGTCTTTGTATTGGCATCATAGAATAATTTAGGCAATGTTCTCTTCAGTTTTATTTTTGGAAGTGTTTAAACAGGATTGGTGTTAGTTCTAATGGAATTTTTGATAGAATTCACCTGTGAAGCCACCTGCTCCTGGGCTCTTCTTAGTTGGGAAGTTTTTGATGACATATTCAATCTTGTTACTTGTGATTGGTCTATTGAGTTCATCATTTTTTTCTTTCATCAATGTAGGCTGCTTGTGTGTTTCTAGGAATTTGCCCAATTCCTCTAAGTTATCCATCTTATTGTCATACATTTTTCAAAGCATCCTTTTTGATATATTTTATTTCAGTTGGATCAGTGGTGATATCCCCTTCCTCATTTCTTATTTTAAGTATTGCATCCTCTCTCTTTTTTTATTTGTTAGTCTAGCTAAGGTTTTCTCAATTTTACTAATCTTCCCAAGGAACCAGTTTTTGGTATTGTTTGTTTTTTCCTAGTGTTTTCTTATTCTCAATATCATTTAGCTCTGCTCTAATCTTTGTTATTTCCTTCTTTCTACTTCCTTTGGGGTTAGTCTGTTGTTCATCTTCTACTTCCTCTAGCTCTGCAGTTAGGTCTTGATTTTTAGCTCTTTCTTCTTTCTAGAGATTCTCAGTCATTTATGGCTATGAATTTCCCTCTCAGTACATCTTTTGCTGCATCCCAGTGGTTTTGATACTTTCTGTTGTCATTTTCTTTTGTTTCAAGGTAGTTACTGATTTTTTTGTGATTTCCTCTTTGATCTGCTGATTCCCTAAGAGTGTGTTATTTAACTGCCATATCTTTGTACCTAATCTGCTTCTCTGCCCCTTACTGATTTCCAGCTTCATTCCATAGTGGTCAGAGAAATTCTTTATACAATTTCAATCTTTCTCAATGCATTGAATGTTGTTCTGTGGCCTAGCATCTGGACTATCTTCAATAATGATTGAAGTTCACTTGAGAAGAATGTATATCCAAGTGTATGTTGATGGAAGCTTCTCTATATGTCTAGTAGGTCCAGATCCTCTAATGTATTATTCAAGGTGTTTGTTTCTTTATTGATTCTCTGTCTAGATGCTCTGTCTGATGGTGATAATGGTGTGTTAAATTCCCCCATTATAATTATAGGGGAATCTATTTCTCCACTTAATTTTTCCAATGTTTGCCTCAAGTATTCTGAGGCTTCCTGGTTAGGTGCATAAATGCTTATGACTCTTCTATCTTCTTAATAGGTTTCACCTTTTATTAATACACAGTGTTGTTCTTTGTGTCTTACAATAGATTTGCATTTAAGTCTATTTTCTTTGATATTAGTATAGCTACTCCCACCTTTTTTTTTTTGCTTTTTGTTTGCATATAAAATTGTTTTCCAACAATCACTTTTAGTCTTCTTGAATCCCTGAGTCTAAGGTGCATTTCTTGTAGACCACATATATTTGAGTCTTATTTCCTTATCCATTCTGCCAATCTGTGCCTCTGAGTTGGAGATTTTAAGCCATTAACATTCAGTGTTATTACCTTATGAAATTACTTATATTAGCCATATTTTCTTTAGGTTTTAGATATCATGTCTTATTTATTCTCTCTTTTAGTTATTCTTACACTCTCCTCCAACTCTATCTCTCTTGTTTATTTTTCCTTTCAACTGCAGAACTGCCTTTGTTTTCTTAAGGGCAGGTTTCTTATTGACAAATTCTTAATTTCTATTTATATGTGGATATTTTGAACTCTCCCTTATTTTTAAATACAAGCTTTACTGGATAGAGAATTCTTGCCTGGAAGATTTTTTCTTTTGGCACCTTAGCTATGTCATACCACTGTCTTCTTGCCTCCCTGGTTTCAGATGAGAAATCAAAACTTAATCTTATTGAGCTTCCCTTGTATGTGATGGATCTCTTTTCACTTGCTACTTTCGGTATTCTCTCTTTGTCTTGAGCACTGGTCAATTTGACAATTTTGTCTTATGGTATTCCTGTTAGGATTTATAATGTTTGTGGTGTGCTGTGATTCCTGGACATGTACGTCCATGTCCCTCAATATAGGTGGGAAATTTTCAGCCATTATTTTCTCCAACACTCCTTCTGCCCTCTTTCCTTTCTCTTCTCCCTCTGGGATGCCTGTAATGCATATGTTTGTGTGTTTTGTTTTGTCATTCAAGTCCTTAAGTCCCTGCTTGTTTTTTCTATCATTGTATCTATCTGTTCCACTATTTTCTGATTTCAGATGTACTGTTTACCACATAACTGATTTATTTTTCTGAGTGTTCAAATCTGCTGTTATATACTTCCAGTGTATTATTTATTGCTTGCATTGTGCCATTCATCAACACCATATCTGTTAACATTTTATGTATGTTTACAATTTCTTCAGTATGTTCTCCCAGTGTTTTCTTAATATCTTTACTCTCTTCCTCCCCTTCATTAAATTGACTCTTGATATTTGTTTGGACATTGTTGATTAGTTGTTACATCTTCTGCATCACTTCCTGTTTTTTGTTTGTATGTTTGTTCATTAAACTGGGCCAAGTCTTCCTGTTTCTTAGTATGGGTTGTAATTTTTACTGTTGTCTAAACCTCTGTTTATCTTGATGGTTTTATTTGGTTGATTAGCTTCTCTTTCTACTCTAGTGCTTTATTTTGTTGTCATTGTTGTGTGTTGTAAGATTTCACTTTGATACTAGGTTCCTCTTAACTTATTTCCATACTGTTGCATATGTTTCCTTGGGAAAAAAATTAGGACCAGTGGAAAGGAAAGATAAGAAAAAATAAAGAATAATAGTAATAATAATAAAAAGTGCTGAAGAGGAGTTGTACAAGCCCTAGGAAAGTAAATAATTAAAATGATTAACAATCATAAGTACAGAAGAATAAGATTTAAAAATAGAATAGAAAAAAATAGGAAAAAATATATAGAATGAATTAAAAGGCCAGAATGATGAAAAGAGAGGAAAAGAAAAAGAAGAAGAAAAAAAAAGAGAAAGGGGAAATAAAATTTAAGGGGGAAAGAGTGAGAGAGAGAGAGAAGTAAAAATTTAAAAATTGAAGATGAAACAAAAAGAGGTGGAATGAATGAAAATATTAAATGTCACCCTACTTTATTTGGTTTTATAAAAACTTTTCTAATTCCAAATTTATGCAAGTATTCATCCATATTTGCTCCTCACCACCTATTACTATTTATATTTTGCAGTGAATTCTTTTAAAAGATCTCCTCAGGCATATTTTAGTTAAATTGATGAGTTAGAGATCTAATATTACCACTATTGTTAGTGAGTTAGTATTAACATTATTAAATAATTTATCATTCCCTCCCTGATTTCCAGTGTCAGATTTATGACATTTTATCATTCCAGACACAAATATTTGTATTTCAAAGTTTCTTTTAATTTCAGTGATATATCACCCAGAGCCATTTCCCAAAGAAACCCAGCAATTGCGTTAATTTGTTCAAATTCTATTCTGCTTTTATTACAGTTACTTTTTCAATGTTTAATTTCACATGTTTTTACAAAACTCGTGTAGGTCCATTTTTCAGAATTGTTATTCAATGACTGTTTTAAGATTGCAATGATATTTGTGATGGGTATTCTTTTATTTCACCTTTTATAGGCTATAGTATCAAAAATAATCTAGAATGTTTCTGTAAAGATATTTTATAATACAGTTGGCACCTGCATTCCATTGATTCCAGGGTATTACCCTCAATAATGTGGTGGCTGTTATCCAATCACTGGAAAAGCTCAGCAGCAAAACTGACATTTCTCAGAGAAAAAGAAATTCTGCTACAGGATGGAAGCATCAAACTTGTTCTGGAAAGCCTTTCTGTAACAGTAGAAAATAATTAAAATAAATAATAATTATTAAGGAGGTTATCCTAATAAGCTTGATGATAGATTTTATTTTCAGCTAAACAATGTTGATTTATTGGTTAAATTCCCCACTGTTCATTCCTATATGAAAAAGTGTTTTCAAAAATTAATAACATATTTTGAATTTCAATGTTCTTTGCTGAATTCTATCTTCCTCTTTTCAGCATTTGGAATTTTGATCTGTTGTAACACTCTTGAATTGTGAAAGAAATTTCACTTGACTATTGTCCATTATTCTTTTATGTAGTCTTGAATTTCATATGCTATATTTCCATTATGATGTTCTGTCGATAGACATGGGAGATATTAATCTCTATTTGTATTTTTCAAGTATTTTGTCAGCTTTTGCATTAGTTTGAAGCTTGTAGTATTGAAGTTTTCCACTTATCCACATAGAAAATTATTTTAAAAAGGAGAAGTGGCTACAACAGTATTAATAATTAAAATTGTTTAGGAAATAGGATAATAAAGCAGAAAATCTATGAAAACAACTTTTTTAAAGTTTTTAAATGTCTTTATTTTGAAGTCTTTATACAATTTAGCAAAGGTATGATTAAAGAAAAGTTTCATCAATACAGGATACCTGTATAATTCACCCCCTCCCCCAATCTTACTTTCCCCTATTAATAACCTCTTACATTTGTGTGGCACATTTGTTACAGTTGATGAACAAATATTTAAGCATTGCCGCGAATCAAGTTCTATAGTTTGCATTTTGGTTAACACTTTGTGCTATAGTTTTACAGGTTTTATCAACTGTGTAATGTCATGTGTCAGTCATTGCAGTGTCAAACAGAAAAATCCAATGCCCTAAAAAATGCCCTTCAATCCAAATATTTTTCCCTCCCTCTCTCCTCAGAACATCTGGTCACCATTATCTTTATGCCAGTGTCAAAAGTTCTTTTTTCCCCTCACACTAATAACTATAATAACAATAAATCAACTTTGGTCTATGGTTGCACTCACCCTTACATTTTTTCATTCCTGAATCTTGAAGAATTTAGAATGATGTTCATTCTTCTTCAGATTAAGAGGGGGCTTAGATATTATAGTGTAGATAAAAGAAACTGTCTTTCTTGCAGTTGGATATACTTTTTGTTTTTTAGAATGAAACTTGTCCATCATCAAGATTTTTAATATGCTTTTAATGAAGAATATCATTCATACATGAATATACATAAACAATAAGTGTTTAGTAAAAGTTGTGAACTTACAAATAAACATTTATAACATCATACAGGGGTACCATACATCTCTGGGACATACACATAATGGGTATAGTGATAAATTATTGGGTTAAATAAAAGGTTCATTAGAGCCACATGTACAGAAATTATAAATGATTTTAACTGTTATGTTGGGGAGATAGATTGTCATATATTCCAAGAGAAAGCCCACTGTTTTGGTCAGCCACAGGAGTGCCTTTTGAAATATGCCAAAGATTGGTCACTCTTTACAAAGGGTATTTATTTGGGGTAGAAGCTTACAGTTACCAGGCCACAAACAGAAATTTCTTCCCATACCAAA
>PVKH010024037.1:0-13722 GCA_004027955.1 Chaetophractus vellerosus
AAAACTTACAGTCAAAAGGCCCTAAAGAGTCCAGCTCAAGGTTGCTTTCTCACCAGTCAGTTGCCGCATGTTGAAGCAAGATGGTCCCTGATCTCTGCCTGGTCTCTCCTTTTCCTCCAGGCTTCCAGTTCTCTGTCTCCTGGTTAGGACTTGTCTCTCAGGGCTTCCTATATAAGCTTGCAAACTATCAGGTGAATGACTCATCTCTCCTGGGGGCCTTAGCTGTTGAACCTTCTCTTTTCTGTCACAGGGCAAATTTCTCTCCTTTTCTCATGTGTCTTCTTGAGCAAATATCTGTTTATGTCAGCCTACCAAGGGGAGGAGACTCAACTTGAGTCACACCTTACTGACGTGGTCGAATCAAAACACTAATCTTAACAGGTAATTTAATTTGACATCTCAGCTGAATCTGATTCAATTAAAGGCTATCACATCCAGAGGAATCCGTTAGTTTACAAACATAATCTTTTTCTTTTTGGGATTCATAAATAATACCAAACTACCACAGAGGTGAAGAAAAGAAGGCAGGGATTTGGATTAGTTACTCCAAAGGACATTGAAGACACAAAAGCATAACAGAAATAGATGCAAATACGGTCAGCCCTTCTTACACTAAAGACTTCAATTAATGTGCCTTATTTTTCATTTGCACAGGTTCTTTATCCTCTTCTGTATTAGCCTGAGTAAAGGCTAAGAAGCTGGACTGGAAAGAATAAAAACTACATTAGCCTCAAAAAGATGGAAGTTGTTGTTATGTTTCTCTTTCACATAACAATACAGAGCCAGGCTGACTTTTCAGGGATAGTGGAAGCCGTCCCTAATCTTAGAAGGATGAGTTATGTGTTGCTTCTTTATATCCTACAGTGGTAATTTAGTTTTGCTCCTTTTGATCACCCTGTGTTCCTTGTATTGTGTTGTGTTGCCATTCCCAGGGATACTGGGCTTGACCTGAGTCATTTCACTGACACACTAGCTGGGGATCATAGCTTTTATCTTGGTGGCCATGCACCCCACTAAAGGTTAGGTGATATCAACGAGGACATTACTAAATGCAAAGGGGAAGTAGAGAATGGGTGCAATTAATCTCTGTCATACTCCTTCATCAACATTCCCCTAGTTAATATGTTTCAAGGCATCAGGCCATTGAAGAAGCCCTCCTTACCCGGCAAGATTGGGTTAAGTGCCCCTTCTATAGTTTCCTGCACCAACTTACACTCATTAATTTTGCTGACACCTGTCATATATTTCATTCATCAGTATCTTCCTCTATAGTCTAGCATCTAGTAAGTTCACAAGCATTTATCATGGACTATATGTATGAATGGAAAAATTGATGAGTCTCTTTTCATTTCAGCTGAGGCTCAATAAGTTGCTTGATCAGTCCTTTTCAATTTTTTTGTTTTTCCTTTGAGTACTCTATTCCTTCCCTTTTCCTCCTTCCTGTCTATCATGCTAACTTCCACGTAGGGCTCAAATGAATGTTAAAAGCTTTATGTTAATATTTCTTAATAGTAAACATGATGGAATGCTAAAAGTGTAATACAAGCTAAAATTGGAAATAAAATAAGATTCAGATATAAGAAATTATTTCATGGAGGAGACGGAATCATTGGAAAGAGTTCATACAAGTTAGGCAAAGGGAACTCTCAAAATATTAATATATTAATTAATCAATTAATTAATTTTTAAATTTTCTTATGAAGCATTTATTGAATGCATGCCACATGTCAAATACCTACCATAAATAATCATTACAAAGGACCTATTCACTATCTATGCGGTGATTCCATTTATAAGATTTCATTAGGGGTTGGAGAAATTAATATAAACTTAGGAAGATATTCAAAATATTAACACTTTATCTTCACCTGGAACTTCATTGTTCTTGCATTCTTTCTTATTTAGAAGATCCCTATCTTGTGACATCAACAATAAATCAGCATTTTCAAATTGTTCCAATTGTTTTATGGCTCTTGAGGCAACTGCAAAGGACATCGACAGGCTTTCAAATATATCCAAGACCCAAACAATAAAAATAAATAGAAGAAAACAATATAATCTTTCTGACATTTCCATGAAAATTGAATGCTCTTCTCCAAACAGAGAAGAGCAGTTTTATTATTGAATGCCAAGGATCACATATCCATAAAATACCAAGAGATTTTGCATGTCATTCAATCACACAGCTGACAATCTTCCAGAAAAACTGTTTTTCAGTAAGATGGACTGCTATAATGAGCTAATTAGTTAGCTCAGGGAGGTGATTTCATGACATTATTTATAGAATTACTCTGAAATCTACCTATTCTTGCTGTTAATTTACTATAAATCATATTACCTTATGGATCTAACTCTAATATTTACTTAAAAATAGAAATCCTATTTAAAAGAAATTTCTTTCTGTAGAGCAGACTATTTATTTTTATTGTGCAATGATTTGAATATTTTCACTCTGATAAATTCCATTCTATTTATTGGACTTTAATTAGCTCTACCACCAGTGTATAAAGTTCTGATCTATAGATTATCTCTGATAAACATAAAGGTAGAAATAAACTAAGTCCTGATAATCATGTACCTACAGTTCTAGTCTCTTTTCAAACCTAATGAAAACATTACAGTTCTTGTTAAGAAAAGTCAAAATATGCATTTGGGTCTGTGTAGGATGTGTTGAAATACCAGGGAAAATACAGCTGAGCACCAAAAAGAAAGGCGTTGGAGACAAGGATGTTTTAGTCTGCCAAAGGGCTGCCAGTGCAAAGAAATGTTTTGGCTTTTATAAAGGGTATTTATTTGAGGTAAAAGCTTACAGTTCCAAGGCCATGAAAAATTCAACTCAAGGCACCATGAGAGGTGCTTTCTGACCAAAGTCAGCTACTGTTGATCCTGTCGTTGTTGCCATAATCGACAAGATGAAGCAAGATGGCCACCAATCTCTGTGGAGGTCTCCATCTTCCCTTCAACAATCTACTGTCTCTTGGAGCTCAGCTGTGGGTAATCAGGCATAGGGCTTGTCTCTTTCTGGGCCTCCTACATCAGTCTCCAGTGTTCCGCTCTCTTCCCTAGTTTAGCTGTAAGTTATCAAGCATATATCAGGACCGGTCTCCTCTAGAGCTGCTCCGCGGGCCCAGCCTTTTGGGAGCTGTGTGCTTAAGCAATCCTCTCTCACACATTGCAGAGCCAACTATGTCAGCTCCCTTTTATCTCTGTCTGTCTGGGTTTCTGTGTCTTCCTTTATATCAGACCCAGCAAGAGGGCATAAACTCAACATGAATCATGCCCCACTGACTTAATCAATCAAATCAGTCAAATGGATCTCACACCCACAGAAATGGATGTGTTTAAAACATAATATTTCTCTTTAGGGGATTCATTAAATAATTTCAAACTGCCATAGAGGGCCTAGGCTTTTGTAAATCCATTGAATAAGAAGGCAGTGTGATCTACTAAGCACATTCTTTGAATGAAGCTGTTCTGTTTGGCACACGTATGTGGTGAAGGGAATGTGTGCTGTTTAGCCAGGCAATTGGCTTAAAGGGACATCACTGTTAATTCATTACTTGACTCTCAACTACCTAGAATTTTCCAGTCAAACAACTACTACTTGTTCTTTGAGCCCAAGCTCTTATGTCTTGTTCATGTTGTCACTCTTTTCTTGAAATGACTGCCATCCGCTTTTCAACCTCACAAATCTTAGGCATAGAAAATATTAAGTCTTACCAAAAGTGAGGGGTGGGGGGGGGGTGGTATCTCAATGCCTAGAAGACAACAGGTGCTGCTTTACAGGCAGATGAGTAGAATAGGGCTGATACAATTGATTGAATTGAACATTTTATTAGCAATTAAAGATTGATTGATAATAGCCAGACTGTTGTTTTTCTGGGTAAGGACCTCCAAGTCAGAGAATAGGAGAGTTTAGCCTTTCTGAAGCTCAAACCAAGTCTGAAGCATTTACCGTGTTATATAGATATCTATTGGATCCATTCTCATCTCTGTCACAGGTAATAAACTTTCTACTTGCTTGTGTTTGTTTTTTAAATCATTGTATTGAAGTCTTACAGTGTGTATATATCAAAATAATCTGCTGTTATCCATGTGTTCAATACTTTTAAGGGGGGAACAGATGTAGCTCAAGTGATTGAGTGTCTACTTCCCATGTATGAGATCCCAGGTTCTATCCCTGGTGCCTCATAAAACAAATGAAAAAACAAACAAACAACAAGGGAATTCTACATTAGATGGTAGAAGCAAGGAAATCCAGAAGGGCACATCGAATGAAAGTTTGAGTATGAGCACAGCCCAGAAGCTATCCCTTGTACAAAGGGCAAGAATGTCTTTGAGAAGCTGAGAGCTAACACTGTAGGAGAAATAGGAAGAAGTAACAAGCAAACTTGGATTATTTGGGGGATGATGGTTTTTAACACCGTTGAGTATTATAGGTGAATGCGCAGTGGTGTGTGAGAAGTATGTGGATGTGTTGAGAGTACTTGTAGTAAGTTGAATAGTGTACCTCGTTTTGCACATGTTCTTGGTCTTGATCTGCATTCAGGTGGGTGTGAACCCTTTGTAAATAAGATCTCTCTAAGAGGTTACTTCAGTTAGGGTGTGGCAAAACTGAATCAGGTTGTGCTTTAGTCCAGATTACTGGAGTCTTTTATAAGGAGAGTGAAAGTCAGACAGAGAGAGGAGCCTCGGGGAGTAGCCAGGAGCTGGACCTCAAAGGGATAATGCCATATGCATTGTCATGTGATAGAAAAGCCAAGGTCCAGCATCATTGATAGCCAGTCCCCAAATCCAACAATCTTTGAGGAGAAAGCATTGCTTTCCTGGTGCATCCACTTTGGATGTCTCCTAGGCCTCAAAACCATAAGCCAATAAATTCCTGTTATTTGAGCCAATGCATTGTGCGGTATTTGTTTCAGCAGCTCGTAAATTAAAACAGTACTGAATGATATAAAGTCAAGAGAAATCATCATATATACTATTCGTCAGTTCTTAATATAACAGTTTCAAGTCATCTCTGTCTCATAGTGCTTTTAAAATATGTCCTAGTTATCCCATGTCCTACAGAAATCATAGCATGGAAGATAGACTGACCAGTGTAAAGTGGTATGTTCACTTTAATTGATCAAGACACTACACTCCTATAAATAAAGCTTAAACTTACATTAGTTTTTTTTTCTAGTAACTTATTTATTGACCTTAACTGAGACTAAAATCTGTTACATCCTGAAGCATAATTGCTTCAATCAGCATCCCAAGAGTAAGACTTATGTTTTTCTATGTTATATTTAATCTTGCCATATGTGACCCAATATTCAAGATGCCAGAGATGGTTTTGGATTCTGAATCTGTTTCTCAACATACGAACTCTCTCTCACAGTTTTATGTCATCTACAATTTTGATATGTGCATGTATTAACTGACAGAAAGTTCAGAGTATAATTATAACAGTTTCTCTGCACAGGATTTCCCCCAACAATACTTCCCTTTATTATCTAGTCTTTGTCAATTTAAATGGTTCATTCTATCCTTTCTTTACAGCTCTTTAAGGAAATAATTTAATTCCCAAACAATTAAGTAAATAAATTAAAATACTTATAAGGTTCTAATCATTTGTATGTAAATAAACATGCAAGCACTTATATAGTGTTTGAAAAGAACTCATTTAATCATTAAAACAACTCTAGCTGATAGATATGTGCTGTTCATAACCTAACTTTAAAATTGGGGAAACTGAGGCACAAGTGAGTTAATTGAATTGCCTAAGGTAATGTAGCCAAGTAAGTTTTAGAGCTGGATTTGAACTCAGAATGCTTTTCTTTTTAGTCCACACTTGCAACCACTACTCTTGAGTGATTTATACATTGGCAGAATTGTTAAAAAAAAAGACACCATCTCAGTTTTCCAGGCTGCTATGACAAATACTCACAATGGATTAAACAATGGGAATTTATTGTCTCACGATTTTGGTGGCTAGAAGGTTTATTTCCTCCCAAGGTCAGTAAAATTCTGGTGCTGGCTGGCCACAATCCTTGGGGTTCTTTGGCTTGAATCTCTGCCTCACATCATATGGCAATGTCCTCTTCTTTCTCTTCTGGCTTTGGTTGACTTCTGGTTTCTGACTCCTTCTTTTGGCTCTCTCTGTATCTGCCTGAATTTCTTCTGCTTTTAAGGGACTCCAGTAATCTGGATTAAGACACACCCTCACTAAGCTGGGCCACCTCTACACTGAAAATAACATGTTCAAAATATCCTATTTACAATCATTTCAAACCTGCTAGAATTCAGATTAAGATTAAGAACATGTTTGTTTTGTTTTTCTTTTTGTCTTGTTTTTGTTTTACTGGAGTACATAAGAAGTTTAAGGAAGGTCTTCAAGATCAGTTTGTAAAATATTCCTGGTATGGATGAAGTAGATTTATTTTGTTATGTTTATCTGACAAATTAGAAATCCACTTGTACTCTTTGTCTTGACCACAATTTTATCACAAAATGTTAAACATTTTGCTAAAATAAAGATATAATCATCTTTGATCTAATAGTTTGATAACCTTTTAAAAAGGAATTAGGCTAAATTGTTGCTAGATTAGGTTTCATTAATGCAGGAATTTGTATCTTGTTCACTTAGTTTGCCAGATAAGTAGAACATTGACTTAATAAATATTTGATGAATGGGTGAATTTGACATAATTTTAATTCAAAACACATTTTCTAATTGCATGCCTGGTGCAAAAACTACACACATACAGGACACACAGATACAAGACATATCTGTGCTTAGACCTTTGTATGACGTGAAGATGGAAGGGATATAAACTCTGCCCCCAAAGGGTACACAAACTAAAATTTCAAAGGGTCAATTGCTCAAGTATATAATGACATATGCAAAACAATAGGATATGGCACAGTGGTTCTCACATTTTACTTCAGAGCCCTTTACATTTTTTAAAATATGGAGGATCATAGAAAACTTTTATTTATATGGGTTACATCAATCAGTATTGACTTTCCTATAAATTAAAGTAAAAATTTAAAATTTGTATTTATTCAATTTTAGGATAATAAATACAATGTTGATTAGCATAAATAACACATTTATGAAACATAACTCTATTTTCCCAAGTATATTAGTCAACCAAAGCAGTGCTGATACGAAGTACCAGAAATCTGTTGGCTTTTATAAAGGGTATTTATTTGGGGTAAAAGCTTAGTTACAGGGCCCTAAAGAGTCCAACTCAAGGTTACTTCCTTATCAAACTGTTGCCACATGTTGAAGCAAGATGACATGTTAAATCTGCAAGGGCTCAGCCTTCCTTTTCCCTCATAGGCTTCATGGGTCCAGCGTCTTCCGATCACAGCTGTAGGCTGGCAAAGGGCTCATCTCTCTTCCTGCGGCTCCCTTCTTTCCAGGCCTTCTAGCTGCTCAGATCTCTAGTCTCTTCAGCTTCAACCATCAGGTGAATGGCTCATCCCTCTTCTCAGGGTCTCTTCAGGGTCTATGGAGCTGTTTCTATTCCTCTGTGTATCTACTTCTGTGTGCCGCCTTGATTGAGTGTCCATTTATATAGCCCAAGAAGGGGCAAGGACTCAAGCTGAGTTACAACCTACTGACATGGTAAAATCAAAGCCCTAATCTTAAGATAATTTAATCAAAGTCATCTCAGCTGAATCTAATACAAACAAAGAGTATCATACCCAGAGGAACAGACCAGTTTACAAACATAATCAAAATCTTTTTTTGGAATTCATAAATAATATCAAACTGCCACACCAAGTAAAAAAATGCAATAAATATTGTCATTGTTTCACATTTTTCTAACTCTCTTTAATGTATACCATAAAAAAAAAGGCAACTGGATTCTTACATCTGCCTCTGCATTCAATATTTTGCAATATTTTATTTGAGTTAAAGTAAAGGAAAAAGAACTTGGCCTTACATAAATATGTAGTTGGAGTGGAGAGGAGTATTTTAATAATCTTTTTGGATAACTTTGGATATTATTCTTTGATACTAAGCAAAAATTCAAGTGATAGTGTCTTAAATGTCAGTTGCGATGTTGAATTTGATACATCAATGTACTGTTCATCTTCTGTTATTTTAAAATCCATCGTTCTACTTTGCACTTTGAATGATCTTTTACATATGCATAGTTGTTGAATATCATTGGAGAAGTATCAGTTCCCTAATTGTGCAGATCTAAATGTTGACCCATTTCATACAATAACAAAAATTCATATTTGTTAATATCACTACCGATACCATCAACGTCTTCACACGTTGAGAAGCACTCAAGCTCACAATGGTAGAAACAAGTTCTCCAAAACTCAATTTTTTGCTTGAAATCTCTAAATTTATCACTCATCACAAATAATATCAATTGTACTTAAAGTGGCCAAGTTCTTTCTTTTTCTTTTTTTTGAGAAAACATTTTCAAAATATCAGAGTCTACATAGCTCTGGTTTGTCCATCGGTAGATCTTTTAGGTTAAAATGGTATTCCACTAAAAACACAGCTAGTTCAGCTCAAAACTTAAACAATCAAACATTTGATTTCCTCAAGACATCCATGATACTTTGGTTAGCAGCAAAAATATTTGAAGTGGACTTCCAATTTGCCACATGAAATGTTTTTAGAAAATGTAGGGGCCAGCTATATAGCCCAATTGGTAGGGCTCCGGTTTACCACATGGGAGGCCCCAGGTTTGGTCCCCGGGCCTCCTCCAACAGGTGGACCGCCTTGAGAAGGCAAGCCAACGTGGGCAGGGCACACTGCCACGAGCAAAGGCAAGCCCCCGCAGGCAAAAAGGCAAGCCCCCACGAGCAAGGTCGAGGCCCCACGAGCAGGCGGGCTGCCATGCCGGTGAGCTGACCCGGCAGGTCGCCCCAGCAGGGGGAGACAAGCAGACACAGAGGAATGCAGAGAAAAGTGAGCACAGCAAGTACAAGCAAAAAGGGGGGGGGGATGTATAATAAATAAAAAATAATAATAATAATAAGAAGAAAATGTATACACAAGCTAATATTTAATAAAAATAAATTTAATAGTGTTTTCTTTATTCAGTGAGTGTGTGGCAGTGAAATATATGACTACATGTACAGTTTAGAGCTACTGCCATAACATGTGTGCTAATGTATCAGTTATTTTACCCAGTAATACTTTTGAACTGTCATTGCAAATGGCAACACAATTATATTAAGATAAATCATGAGATTCAATAAAGCTATACAAATTGAGTATTTCAGCACCTCATTGGTTTCTTGCCAACCAATACCATAAAAGAAGATCTTCAATGGTAGTTGGTGCTCAGATGAATGCAAGCAATACAAGTTAGCTCTATCTATAGATTCACCATTTGAAAATCAAAAATATAAATTTGCAGATGATATGTTAACCTAGTCTTCATTTTCACAAGATAATTTGCTTGTTACTGTATTGTTAAAAAGTTCACTGCCATGATTTGCCTTCACTGACATTTAATCCAGCAGGCATTTAGCAATGTTACATGTTCACAGCTTTATTAGGCACTCAGTGATTATGTATAGCTATTCAGCCAATGCAATGTGATAACTTGGCTTTATAATTTCTAGTTTTAAAAGCCATGACAATTAGTTTTGAGCTTTTAAAGAATTCATAATATATACATTAAAATAATAAAGTATTTATTTTTAAGTTCTGAATGATTGATCTCAAAAGGATGCTATAATTTACCTGGCACTATGATGCTATTTTAAAATGTTTTGTTGTCATAAATTATATTATGAACATCTATAAAGATGAGGGAAAGATAAATATTGTCAAATATTTTAAGTTTATGGTTTAAAGGTTTGTCCAATTCTTTTGGATGATTCTTTTATTTGATGAGTCAGGGAACTCACTGAATGTCAATGACAAATTTAGATGAAGACCATGCAGCTGTGGTTTGAGAAATCAAGTCTTTTAGTCTTCCTTTTTAAGCCAACAATTTAAGCTTAAATATATAAATATTATTTTTTTCTTTTAGAATAATACAGAATTTAATGCTAACATAATACCAGTAATAAATTAAAATTAAAATTTACAAAGTTCTTGGGGAAAATAACCCAATTAATTACAAGAGAAGACAACAATAAGTACTGTTTCCTTGTGTTTCTGTGAATTGAAAAGGAAGCTTTTAGACTTCAAAATAAAAATTTATTGGGTGAAAAAGAATTTACAGTAATTATAGCAGGCACAAAGATAGTATAAGCTGAAAATAAGTATCTCTGAATATATACATATTTATATACTAAACCTACAACCTTAGAAAAGTTTGTACAACACAAGAGTCAACAAGTGCCTTTTCCATTAGTCACCAGAGTAAAGGTAGCATGATCTTTCAAATCAAACAGCCTCTTGACCATGCTACCATTCACTCATGAGAGAATGAGAGTGAACAGGGAAATAGCACCTTAGTATTGCTATGAAAATTGTTTGTCACATCTTAAACCACTTGAAAGTTTCTTGGGGATTCCCAGACAACATCCTGAGAACTACTGATAAATTAGAAATGGCAAAGGTTTGGAATCAGAGGATCTGTTTGAATGATTCTTAGTTTCATTTTCTTTTTATAATATATGTTCTGTCTTTGTATATGTCAATGTGAAAAAAGAATTTCTCAGGTCAGAGGTGGTAAAAAGCATTCATTAGAAACCTCCTTGTTATTCCTCATCATGTATAGATAGATAACTCTATTGACAAATTTTCTGTTTTGAATTCTCCTAAATAATCTGAAAGTAAAATTCTACATATCATTTCTTTAAACTATGGCTACCTATGTGTTACATATATGTATATATACATGCATACATATGTGTATATATACACCATATACATTGACCTTATTTGTATATTTATTAATATGTTAATAGTTACATGAATTAGCCTTTATATCTAGCCCAAGAGATGGATAGATAGATTGAGAGACAGATAGATATCCAGATAATCCTAGGCTATATGCATTGTCTTTCAAAACAAAAGCTGTAAGATGCTATGCTGTGTCGCTTCGACGAAGGTCACTAGCACTTCATGAACTCATTGTGTCTCTTTTGTGGCCAAAAATTAAGAGTGTGAATAAATTTCTAGCTGAAAATGGCAGAATAAATCTGCTGTCAGATAGGATACAATGAATCGCATCAGGCCAACAACTTCGCCGCAGCAAGTAGAAAATAACAGGAAAAAAAATCCAAACAGGGCTGTGAAAACAATGATGACTAGATAAACTAAACTCTGGGGATGGAGAACTATTCTCAGGTGAAATGATAAACCTGACCACCAGTTGTTCTTTCCTCTGAAGCGATTGGACAATTCTACCAGTCATATGAACAACAGTGGCTAGAATCATTGGTATAGAAAAGTGAAATCAGCAAAAATTTTGTTGGAGGACAGCATTCTAATTTTCCTTGGAGAAGAGTTCTAAATAATAAATAGAGATGAAATATTAACTCATTCCTCATTTTTGCAGTAATTTTCATTACCTAGAGGGAAATAGAAAAATACCATGAGAACACTACAGCAGTAATTGCTGAAGGCAAAATCCATTGATAAATGTTAAAATTAGTGGAAAAACTTTAAGGAAAAATAGGAGATTTGCATAGATTCAATGTCTCTTCCAAAATTAGTAACTGTAACAGTTTTAACACATATCCATAAAATCTTTACTATTCCTCTCTCCAGGAGGTACAACTTAATTCTCCTTCCTTGAGTGTGGGTAAGTCTTAGTGACCCACTTCTCACAAATAGAGTGTGGATATGAAATAGCAACCTACACTGGTGAAACCTGTACTTAAATAACATAAATATTGATAAGTCATGCTGATATTCTATACCCATTATGGTACAATTCATCTCTCTCCTAAAATTCCCTGAAATGTATAACCCCAGTCTAATCATAAGAAAGTAATAGGCAAACCCAAATGGAGGGTCATTCAACAACATATCTGATTAGTATTATTCAAAAGTGTCAAAGTTATAAAAAAACAAGAAAAGACAAGGACAATGTCACAAATTGGAGGAGATGAAGGAGACATGGTGGCCAAAAAATGGAGCCATAATCAGGATTAGGGACTGGAAAAGAAAAAAAATACATTAATTGAAAAATTGGTGAATAACTGAATAAGCTCTAGAGTTTGGTTAATAATATTGTACTAATACTAATTTCTTAGTTTTGATAAAAGTACTATGATTTTGATGCTAATGTTAAGGGTAGCTGGGTGAATTAATGTGTATGTGAGAGCTCTTACAAATCTTCTGTAAATAAAAAATCATTTAACTAAAAAGTTAAAAAGTAAATCCTCTGATACAGAACTCCCAGGACTAGATGGTCTCACTAGTAAAATCTTCCAAATAGTAAAAAAATATATAATAATAATAACACCAATCTTGTATTAACAAATAGTATAAAAATATATAATAATAATAACACCAATCTTGTATTAACTCTTCTAAAAATAGAAAAAGGAGGAACAACTGTCACAGTTTTTAGAGCCAGTGTAACCTGGATTATAAAACCTGGCAAGTACTCTTTCAAAAATAAAAATTGAGACCATCATTTCTCAGGAAGAAAGATGCAAAATATCTTTAACAGTGTACTGGCAGATTTAATTCTGTGACATAAATAAAATACAAAACAAACAAGTGTACTTGTTCTATGCATACAAAGATGATTCAACACTCCAAAATTAACCAACACTATTCACAATTTTAACCAAAAAAAAAAGTTCAATTTTTATGAATGTCTTGATAGTTGCAGAAAAATATTAACAAATGGAGCACCAAATTTAGAATAATAATATAAAAAAACCTCTTAGTGAATTAGGAATAGAAAAGAAATTCCTTAACTTGAGAAAAAACATGCACAAAATACTTACAGTAAGCATTACAACAAATAATGAATTACTGATAGCCAGCTCCTTAGAATTGGAAATGGCACAAATATGTCGTTCACACCACTTCTAGTTTTACTGAATTGTATTGTCCAGGGACAAGAACAATTAATAAAAAATATTAAAATTTGAAAGGAACAAAATAAACTGTAAGTTTTGAAAAACGACATGACTATGGATCAAAAATAATCATAAGAATCTACGACAAAGCATGATAATTAATAATGGAATTAATTAAGGCTGTGGTAAAAGCATTCATTAAAAACATCCTTTATATTCCTCATATATGCAAAAATCATTTATACTTTTATTCACCAATTTAATAAAAGAAATAAAAATATTAAACCATTTACAACAAAATAAGAGAATTAACTATTTTGGTATAAATTTAACAAAAGTTATGTAACACCTGTCACTGAAAACTTTCAATATTGAGCTAATAAATATTGAGTTAATAAATATTGTTATGAGAAACTAAAAAAGACCAATAAAAAGAGAAATTTACCATGGTGGTGGATTGGAAAATTCAATATTATAAACAGAAAACTGTCTTGAAATTTGTCTACAGAGTCAGTAGGATTCCAATCTAAATTCATTCAGGACTATATTTTGCATATGGAAATTGAATCAATTGATTCCAAATGATTCTGCAATTCATGTAAAAATGCAAAAATCCAAAGATACTCGACAACCCTGAAACACATAAATAGAAAAGTTTCACTGCCAAATATTAAGACCAATTTTAAGTTGTAGTAATTAAGACAGTGTGGATCCTTGCAAGAATAGAAAATAAATGTATTGGAACAGAAATATTCAGTA
>PVKH010024038.1:0-13715 GCA_004027955.1 Chaetophractus vellerosus
TGGAATTCTACCTATGTTAGAAATAAACACTGAAAGATTTGCCTTCCCCCTGGCCTTTTCTGTAACTTGTCTGGAACTGCGGTCGATAAATGTTTGGGTTCAAAGAACTTTTCTACTAGTAAAGTAAATAGAAAGAATGCAGATGTAAAGAGTGCAATTAATTAAGTAGGAATATATTGTCAATTCACTTGAATGCAAGATTTGCTGGTATTTGTTCCCCAAGTATCATCATTCATTGATTATGTTTATAATACATGTGCAATTTATAGCACCGAGGCAAACTCAGACTAAAAAACAACCTTGTGGTTATGTGCAGTGAAGGGGGAAGTTCACCAACCCAGACATTTTTCTCTCAGTACTGTAGGACTTCTTTAAATCAGAATTTTATGAAGATAACAAAAGGAGTAATGGATAATGACTGAACTTATACTGCAAAATAAGAACTATGTGCATTTTATAAGTTAAGCATGATTTATATATGGTTTAACATATATTATTTTCCAATCCCATTTTGCTCTCGTAAAATTCTCAGCCAGGTTTGTGAAAGAATAATTCCCAGCCTCAATTGGATTCTTCTCCCTGTATTGTCCAAATTCTCCTGGTCCCTACAGGGAAGACAACTCAAGTGTAATCCCTGGGAAGTAGGTTTTTAAATTCAGTTTAGGGCAGCTTACTTTGGGGAGGAATATCTCCCAGACTTTGCTACTCCTGGAAAACATCTGCAAAGTGCTGCCCCCAATTTCTTGTTCCAGGAGCATGGCTTCCTGTCTGCTCCAGGCTCTGCCCAATCAGCCTTCTGCCCAGGCTTGTTCTGAAACTGCCCAGCTATGCTGATGGAAGGGGTATTTTATTTTCTCCTTTAGCAGAATTGGGGGCCTGGCTGAAAAGAGATTCCCCAGTAGGCAAAGACCAAGATGCCCTGATGTTTGTATGAAATCCAGACTTTATCCATCCTCCACCCACCCATGAACTGCAATGTATGGATTTAGCGGTTCAACCATCTCGTGGGCAACAGCATAAGGCTATGACGTCATCAATATCTGCTTCTAGCCTCATGAGGTAAACAAGGTCATGGTGGGGAGGGGCCAGAAACTGCAGCTGTTTAACTTGGTCCAGTCCTAGCATACCACCTCTCCTTTGAAGATGAGACTTTGTAGGTAACCATAACATACTACAAGAGAATACCACAGGCCAAAGAAAAAAACAACTAAAAAAACAAAATCTGTAAGTGGCCCCCCTAAGGAAGCAAATGGTCATCCAAGTGGCCTGAAAAAAATGAAAAAAAGGAGAACTTAAGATGCTGAGCAAATATCAAGCATGGTTTCAGATAACAAACAAAAGAATGAAACCCAAGCAAAATTTTCCGAAATTAGCTAATTAAAAAATCCATTTGTGGAAAAGACTTGAGATTTAAAGTAAGTTACTAGTGGTAAAAAAAATAGACAAGGGGGAGATGCCTGGGGGTCTTGAATGATGATATGCATGTTTGTTTTTTAAATTTACAAATTTTACTATACATTTATTGTTTATGTATCTTCACGTATGAATGATATACTTTAATAAAATTTTATTTAAAAAAATAGACAAGAGCTATGAGGCCTCAAAAGTAGCTAGAATGCAACAATGGGGGGGGGGGTGGCTTTCCATTCTAAATCTTGTCCTAAATATGGCTACAGTTTTATAAGAAAATGTATTTTCTACTATAAATCTTGTTTGGCATAATAGAATATCCAAAAGAAAATACTATAATTATTATATACTATTTGGAATCTTCTCTGTGTAATTATTTCTTATATTTCAGCTGAGATAATACCATCTGAAATATTCAGAAAACATTATTAGTCATACTTTATAAAAGAACACTAACTCAGTAGAAGGAGGCAAAGTTAGAAAATCAGCATGTTGCATAGACTAATCGAATCCACTTCAGCAAGCATTGACACAACACCTGTATGCTTGGCTTACACAATTATTTTTGGTGGGTATCTAGAGCCTCAGCCATTCACCGGGGCTGTCTGTCTGTGCCAGAGCACTAACAAAGCCCTTGTGGTCTCCTTCTCTAGATTTAGGATGACCTCTTCTGCCCATCAAAGTGCTGGCACATTTTTTTCCCACTCATCCTTATTTTTCTTGTTCTGCAGAAAAGTGCAAGGTGGTAAAAAGGGACTAACTAATTTTACTTCTCCACTTTTAATTTTTGTACTAAGCTCTGCTATTTGGTTTGTTGTAGTAATATAATGCTAAAGTGATAGTACTGTCATTTGACAAGGTCATTTTTAGGCAACTATCCAACATTTTTGCATTATACTTTGTTAAATAAGAACATTAAGGGAAAAATCTACTATTTCTCAAAGGGAAAAATATGTCCCTAACATTTGTGATATATTAACAGATATGGAAAAGCATATTCAAATAGGTCTTCTTTGACTGTATTATCTTACTGCTTATGTTTACTGCAGTCATTTACTGCAATCAGATATCATGGCCAAGCAAGATGTATTGCCCTAAAAATACAAAAATACAATTGCATAATTCTTTGTATTTCCAACGTTTCATTTATAGTGCCTATAAGAAAATTCACCTTCATTTCTATAAATGTATATAAAATATGGGCCTAACTTGAGAACAAATATTTTCAGCAGAACTTACATACATTTCTGCATAATGAGATATATTTGTGATAAGCACATTCCTAAAAATTATGTCTTTGGTTTTGCAGCTTCAAACAAAACTCTCACCCTCTTAACCTTTATAACAAGCAATGAAGTTGTAACTAAAAGCTAGTGCTCTAAACACAGCAGAGAGGAATTTCCGAAAGTTTGTTCTATGGACTGCAATGAGAACCTGTGTGAAAGCCGGTGTTTAAAAAAAGGAGGAGAGTTAAAGGAGTTAGGATTCCCTGTTTAAATCAGTTTGGGAAACATTTTATATCCTCCCTGTTGGAGATCCACAACACACATTAACATATTAAAGACTTACATCTATGCCCAATTGATTTTCAACAAAGGTGCCTAGGGAAGGCTTTTCAACAAATGGAGCTGATACAATTGGATAGTCACATGCCACAATATGAATTTAAACCCTTATCTTTTATCATACACAAAAATTTAACTCAAAACGTATCATAGATCTAAACGTGAGAACTAAAATTAGGAAGCTCGTAGAGGAAAGCAAAGGAGTAAATCTTTGTGACCTTAGGTTGGGCAGAAAGATTTTGGATACCACAAAAAATCACGAAAAATAAAAGGCCGAAAAAAGGTGAAATGGGCTTCATCAAAATTCAAATCTTTCGTGCTTCAAAAGACACCATTAAGAAAGTAAAAAAGAAAAGCCAATAAGGGGGAATATATTTGCAAATCATATATCTGATAAAGAACATATAAAGGACTCTTACAGCTCAATAATAAGATGGCAAGCAACCCAATTTTAAAAATGAACAAAATATTTGATTTGACTTTTTTCAAGGAAGATATACAAATGGCCATTAAGCACATGAATAAATACTTAACATTATGAGCCACCGGACATATGCAAATCAAAACCACAGTGAGAGGGGAACCACTGTGGCTCAGTGGCTGAGCACCCATTTCCCATATACAAGGTCCTGGGTTCAATCCCTGGTCCCAGTCGATTAAAATAAATAAATTTTAAAAATGTAATTTATTAAAAGAAAAAAAAACCACAGTGAGAGACCACTTCACACACACAAGGATGGCTGTAATAAGACAGACAGACAGACAATAATAAGTGTTGGTGCAGATGTAGAGAAATTTGCATCCTCATACACAGCTGGTCAGAATGTAAAAATGGTGTAGTCACCTCGGAAAACAGGTTGGCGGGTCCTTAAAAAGTTAAATAAATTTACCATATGATCCAGCAATTTTACTTCTAGGTATACATCTAAGAGCAATGATAATGTATATCCACTTGAAGATTTGGACACAAATGTTCATAGCAGCATTTTTTCATGAGCTAACAAGTGGAAACAATCCAAATGCCCATAAACTGGTGAACGGATAAACAAATGTGGAATATCTGTATGGACTACTATTGGGCAATACAAAGGAATGAAGTACTGAGACATGCTATAAAATAGATGATCTTTGAAAACATTATGTTCGGGAAAGCAGCAAGACGCAAAAGACCAAATACAGTATGGCTCCATTTATATAAAATTTCCAGAGGCAAATCTATAAAGACAGAAGGTAGATTAGTGGCTGGAGCTGGAGGCTGGAGGAATCTTTTTGGGGTGATAGAAATGGATTGGAATGGATGATTGAAATGGATGGAAATGGACCGACTTGGATTTAGGTGATGGAGGCACAACTCTGTAAATTTACTAAAATCATTTCATTGTACTGTTAAAACAAGTGAATTTTATCGTATGTAAATATTTGGGAAACATTTTATATCTCCCCCTTTGGAGAGTCACAACATACATTCACATATTAAAACCTAAGAAACTCCATAGTAAAGAAAGGTATTTGATTTTTTAATCCAATATAAACCAAAGTAATGGGACCATGGGAACTTTTTTTTGAAAATTACACCAATTAGATGCCCTCAAAATGAATGCTCAGGGAGATGTAATCTGGAATTGCTGAAAGTAGTTCCCTTCATTCTCTATCCCTGAACTTCTCCAAGCCTCTAGCTCCAAGCAAATGGCATACACCCTGAGATTTTTTCACAGAAATAAATATAACTTATATGCTCAGGGAGCCCATATAAACTGTCACACTGGAAGGGCCTCCCCACCCACCCTGGATGACTTTGTGTGAACTGATGTCTGCTGGGGTGGCAGGCTGTGAGGCTGAGATTAAGTGGTAATTGTAATTGAAGCCGAATGTAATTAATTACATAATTTTCAGTTGTTCAAGGCTAATTCCACTAAAATTGCATCATAAAATTAGGGCATTAAGAAGGATTACTGTCAAAAGACAGGTTGGTGTGAATCAAGCACCTGACTTGGATGAATCATGCCCGAAACACTTGGCTCATATTTGAATCATGTTTAACAGTTGAATGACAAACATGTACTCGCTAGAGCCACCATAGTCATTAGTTAAATAATTGATGTTGACTGTATACCATAGAGTCCTAGTCATGGAACCGCTGTTGGAAAACTTGGAAGCCTCAAATGCACATGCATGTTGTTTTGTATAGGGGTGAGGTGATTGCCGTAGCAGGAGGTTTGAGGAAAATTGATGAGAAATTTTTTACATAAGGAAGAAGAGGAAGTTTTTAAGATGCGTAAACAAGTAAGATGTTCTGCAAACAACTGTCATATACTTTTTTTGTCAAAGAGAAGAACGATTGTGGAAATAACTGGTAATGATTGTGGAAATAACTGGTAAAAGGTTCTTATACCTGATTGATTACTTTGTGAAGAATTTCTTATAATCATATTAACAGAAAATGGTTACAATCAAATATCAGGACTATGAAATGAGTTTGTTAAGAGAGCCATTTTTTGTAATGATATTCTTCAGAAAAAAATTGGCTTTAGGCAAGGCACAGATAATGTTATGTGCCCCTTGTTTTTAATATATGCAAATAATAATGATAGTGATGAGCCCAAAACATAATACCCAGAATGTCAAGAAAATTGGCTTTCAAATTTTCAAATCAAATATAAACTTCTGATGGAATTATTTTGGATGCATTTAGGGTAAAAGGCAAAATGAACATTTCAAACACCATAAATTTTGCATTAACCTATTATCTACTCGTAACTAGAATGATCTTTTAAATGAAAGTGTGTATTGAACAAGAAGGACAAAATCACCCAAGGTTAAATTTGTTTAAGCAAAGGAAGAAAAGAAAGAACTTTATTTTTCATTAAAACATTTTTATTGAAATATATCATTCATATGTGAACAAGTGTAAAGAATAAGTGTAGAGTAAAAGTTGTGAACTTACATATCAAACATGCATATCATCATGCAGGGCTCCCATACATCTCCCCACCACAAACACCTTGCATTGTTGTGAAACATTTGTTACAAACCATGAAAGAACATCATCAAAATATTACTACTAATTATAGCCCATTTCTTACATTTGGTGTATTTTCCCCCCAACCCATGCATTTATTAACACCCTGTATTTGTATTATATATTTGTTTTAGTTCATGAGAGAATGTTCTCATATTTGTTCTGTTAACCACAGCCCATCTTCCACCACAGGACTATGTTATACAGTCCCCTGCCTTGTACAATCCATTCAAAGTGTAAACTCAGTGGCTCTCATTTTCATCGCAGGGTTGTGCTGACATCATCTTAGTCAATTTTAGACCGTTTTCATTACTCCAAAAGGAAAAATTCCATACCTCCCTATACCCTGCTATTGTTGTCCTTAGAATATAATAAGAAAGAACTTTTTGATAGCCTCTAAAGTCTGAACTTGTGTTCTAAATACTCATGTAAACTATAATTTAATAGCATGTTTATAACAAAAGGGCAAGCCCAAAAGAGCACATGTATGCAACCCCAGACCACTCTGGAAACCCAAAATGTTATAGAAGATCAGGTTAATTTATCCATCCCCTTCCTGCCACCTCCCAATCTAGGTTAATCTATTTTTTTGTTTATAACCTAATATTTCTTTCTACCAACATTTTTCTGTGTTTCTGTGAAGTTTGTGGTTCACCTACTTCTATTTTGCCAATTTTGCTAATTCCACTCTTAAGGTTCTTCCCTCAAAATAAGTTTCCCTCTGACAGTATCACATCTTCATACATTCCTCATACATCTTCACATAGACTGAGCCTTGTTTTCTCAGAGACTACCTTATAATTTCTGGTGTGCATTTTCTATTTTCTAAAGAAAAAGGTTCAACACATTATTCCTGAGACTTTTGGGAAGATGGTGGATTAGAAAGACACGGGACTCTCTTCTCTCCCAGGAAAATAGCTAGAGGTCAAGCAGAAATGACCTGGAAAAAAATCTTCCAGGGTTTAGGGCACGAGGGGAAGGCTGGACACCCCCCAGAAGAGATTGTGGCAAAGGAAAAGAATCATGACGGCAAAACTGTGGATTAAAAGCTGCAGCTGCCAGCACCCACCCCCACTCTATAGACACTTTTGAATTCTCAGGCCTCAGGGCACAGCTACAGATAAAGGGAACCCCAGGGATCCAGCTCCCCAAGAAAGGGGAGGGAGAGTGGCAGAGCTTAAGGTTGACACAGCTTTTGACCCAGAAATTTGGTCTGCTGTGTCCCAGGAGCCCTTGCAGGCTGGGTGGGGCTGCACCATTGTTTGCCTTGGGAGCTGCCAAGGGACTAAAGAGATCTGACCCTCTCAAGCTCCCTCTCTACTGACCAGGACTGTTTGTTGAGGTTGCATAGAGGAGTGGAATTATTTCCTACCCCGGAAAAGGGAGGGGGCTGCCAGCAAAAGTTGGAGAACTGCCTCTGAGAAAGTTTGAATTACAAGGCACCTAGCCTCCAGGCAGGATCCTCCATTACATGGTTCCAGTCCATGTTGCAGTGAACACACTCTGACCAGGCTTTGAACTTGAAGGGCTGTCAATGAGTGCCATCTGCTGGAGGACCAGGAAAGTGCATGTGAGGAAATTAAAAGTAAATAAGAGAGGCTTTTTCCAGCCTTTACAGCAGGGGTCCTTAACCTTTTTTGTTCCATGGACCCCTTTGCCAGTCAGGTGAAAACCACAGACCCCGTGTCAGGATGTAGCAGTAGATAGTTTTATGACACTCAAAATCAGCATGTCTTTATTTCTTTTTAAAGATTTATATTTATTTATTTATTTATTTCTCCCCTCCCCCTCGCCCCCTCATTGTTTGCATGTGCTGTGTCTGTTTGTTGTGTGCTGGTCTTCTCTTTTTTAGGAAGCACCAGGAACTGAACCCGGGACCTCCCATGTGGGAGGGAGGCATCTAATCATCTGAGCCACCTCCACTCCCTATTTTGTTGCATCTCTCATTGTGTTTCCCTGCTGTGTCTCTTGGCTGTGTCTCCTTGTTGCATGAGCTTGCCGGGCCAGCATGTCATGCCAGCCCATCTTCATTTAGGAGGCACAGGGAACCGAACCCAGACCTCCTGTGTGGTAGGTGGGAGCTCAGTCACCTGAGCCATATTCACTTCCCTCGGCATGTCTTTCCATTAAATTTTAGGATTATTCAAAACTACATTTTACAACTTTCCCATAATTTCAACACCTGATAACATAATACTGTTCAACATCTGTTCAAATGGTCATTTGTGGCAAACATTTAGAAGTTTGAGGTTTCCCACAGCATTATAAAACCATCTCCACCATCCTTGCCAAGTTTTTTGCAGGCAGTTATCCACTGCACTCAGAACATGCTACATCAAAATAAAAATCAAACTAAGTCCACACTATACTGTGTATTATTTAATATAAAATATATCACACCCGCACATGTCCCCACAAGAATAATGTTTTTAAATGAATAAAATGAAATTATAAAGGAAATCAGTTACATATATTGAAATACAGTTACTAAAACAAAAAAACATATGGTATAATACTATACATATGTACTTCTTTCTAAACACATTAAATAATAATCCAATACATCAAAAATATAGGAAAGTTAAAGTTAAATTTTATTTTTTAAAGACATGCCAATGTGAAGGCTGTTGTTTATCTTGAATAAGAACATTAAACTGTAGTGTAGGATTTGATAAGACAACACGCATATCATGTTGGACATCCAATCAAGTTCGATTTTTTATTTTCATTGTTACAAGTGCTGAAAAGCCCGATTCACAAAGATATATTGTTGCAAATGGAATCAAAGCTTCCATAGCTCACTTTACAAAATAGGCTTCTCGCAGGGAACACCAGAATTCTCCAAGGCTTTTCGAGTTAAACTCCAATTGTAGCACGTTTTTTGTCCTAAGATCAATGAGTTAATCTTTAGTTAAGTCAACATCTTTGATGTAGTTTATATCAGAAAGTAAAGGATTGTGGATCCATGGTTCAATTTTCATGCCATGAAGATGGAAATAACTTTTAAAAGAGTTCTGTAATATTTCCAAGTGTTTGCAGATATCTCTTTTCCAAAAAAATGCGAGAAAATTTTGTACTTCAACTCCATCTTGGTAAAGCACTTGCTCCAACATTGCAAAGTTTGCAAGAATGTCAGCCTCTACTCTCTTCTTCCATATTCGTAACTTAGCCAAGAAAGCTTATAATACTTCAGTTGCATCCATAATGGTGACTTCACAACCTTGAATGGAAATTTTTATCTTATTCATATGGTGAAAAATATCTGCCAGGTAAGTCAACCTATGGATAAAATCCTTTCTTTCAAAATGTTCTGAGATTGAGTTTTCTTTTTCTTTCAGAAAAAGTGAAACTTCTGTCCTTAGTTTGAATAAGTGCTTCAAGACTTGTCCTCTTGAAATACCAGCGCACTTTTGTGTGGTAGAGAAGGATTTCATATTCTGCTCCCATTTCTTGACAAAATCTTTTTAAAATATGATGATTCAGAGAACCTTTTTTGATAAAGTTGATAACTTTTATGGCTGTTGTCAAAACTTCCTTCAGGGTTGTTGGAAGAGTCTTTGTTGCCAATGCATGTCTGTGTAAAAAGCAACGAGTGACATGACTTGAGGAGCTTCTTTTTTTTAACTAAAGTAGCAAAACCAGATGTATTACCAAGCATCGCAGGAGCTCCATCAGTGCAAAGAGAACGAAGTTTTTCTTTCCAATCAAAGTTTTGTTTGTGAAAAAACTTTTTACCATTTTGAAAACGTCGGCAGCCTTCATAGTTTCCAAAAGAGACTCACAAAATAAGAATTCTTTGATGACGTCAGCATGCACATGGGAACAAAAGCAAGGAGCTGGCGACATTGAGAGATGTCTGTAGGTTCATCCAATTGCATACTGAAGGGGAATGGCGAGGCTGCCAATTCCTGGATGACCTGTTTTAAAATATTAAAAGACATATCAACTATTCTAGAATGCATTACATCATTTGACAAAGGAACTGTTTCTAGTTTCTTCCTCTGTTCCAGTCCACTCACCAAGTCTACCATGTCCAGTGCACATGGCTTTACTAAAGTCTCTCCAATAGTGTGGGGCTTCTTTTGCTTGGCAATCCAGTAAGCAATTTTATAGGATGCTTCAATCAGAGGCTTTTGTGAAATGGCAAATCCAGGTTTTGGAAGTGTCCCTGCTTTTTTGTTGAGCTTTTTTCACATGAAAAAACTCACATCTTTAGATGCATTTTCAGCATGGACAGACATGAGATGGTCTTTCAATTTTGCTACATTCATACTTCCATTGGCAAGAATTTTTCCCCACAAAAAACACTGCAGTTTTTTTAGTTCCATCACGGTCATTAATACAAGTAAAACCAAATAATACCTAACTTTTATCATACTTCCTTTTCTTTGATATTTCAACATAAATTGTGTCTGTAAAATAAAATATATAATTTAATTGACAGTTTTTAATACTCAATATATTGTGAGGTTTTAAAGTAATTTGTTTGATAAGTATGCATATAAAGAAGTAATTTTTAACTCTCAAATAGACACGCAGATTATAGCAGTAGATCAGGATTCGTGTCCTTTCTGGAATTCAGTGTCTTTCCTGGAATTCAGTGTAAAGTTGTGGGGATTTCAGAACCTTCCTAGAAACCTAGCAGCAAAAGAAAAATGTATAATGCATGTGGACATTTGCAGACATCACTAGGGTCACAGACAGTTATACGCTGCAGTATCAGCAAGTGAAAGACATAAAATAAACGTCGATTGCATGGTTCAACAAACTCACGGTGGGCGTGCCTGATTTACACTCGTAGCCAGCGTGTCTATTCGTGTTAAAAGTAACCTGCTTAGGGAAAGTTATGAATTCTCATTTAAACTGACCAATTTTGTAAAATTTTAACATTCAATGAAAACAACTTACCTACTTTCACTTATTTAACAATTATAGACAGGGCAATACTTGAATGTAAGTAACACAATCACTGGGCAACCAGAGTGAGAATGCTTGACTTCACCATTTGGTAGCTGAACGACTACTAGGCATTGAGTTGCTGGCACAGATTAGGTAACAAACGGATAGACTTCTTGAGCTGGTGGGAAAAGTATGTGCATTTTCTCTGAGCAGCAAAGGCGGCCATGTTGTCTGGATAAAACGTGCAAGCGTCTTTGTGTTTATCACATAAGACAATTTCGACCTGTCATTTTTCATGTTTATTTATTAATTATAATATCATCATCGTGTTTCTTTGATATGATTAGTTACCTAAAAATGCGGCTGAAGTCACGGTTAACAAATTTTCAACACAAGTGGCTGGGTTGAAACCACTAATAATCACACAGCAGGTGTTGAATGGGTTATGTATTTTAGTTGTGTTTTATTTTGCGAGGTTATATTTTCCTCTTTGTATTTTTAAAATTTTCGTTATAGTTGCATTAATTATAATTGTGCAGAGTGAAATTTTCAACATCTATAACTTGTGCCCACCCTGTCCTTGCAAAATGGCGCTCCTATACTTCAAAAGATCAAAGACACTGCTGGGGAGATCGCCTTCTGTTTGTTACCTATTCTGTGTGGCCAGATAGTTGAATAACTACATTGCACAATAATTTGTACACAGCAGGATATGTGATCTAGTGTTGGATCTAACAACCACTGTAATTTCAAAGTATGGATGAGCATAAGGGATTTTTTTGAGACATGCAACAATTGTAATGTGATATGATACTACTGTTATTTATTGCATACATTCGTAAGTGAAGGAAATGACAGATTTCAGTTAGAGGTCAGAGAAAATAAAGACAAGTTGATTTTTCACTTCAAGCTTGTGGACCCTCTGAAAGCTTTCCACAGACCCCTGGTTAAGCACCCCTGCCTTAGTTAGACCCAGGAATACAAACCAGCTGAAAGTGAAAGGCTGGAAAAAAATACTCCATACAAACAGTAATCAAAAAAGAGCAGGGGTAGCTATACTAATATCGGACAAAACAAACTTTAAATGCAAAAAGTTATGAGAGATACAGAAGGCAATTATATATTAATAAAAGGGACTATCAACCAGGAAGAAATAACAGTCATAAATATCTATGCACCTAACCAGGGTGCCACAAAATACATGAGGCAAACTCTGGCAAAATTGAAGGGAGAGACAGACATCTCTACAATAATAGTTGGAGACTTCAACACACCACTCACATCATTAGCTAGAACAAATAGTCAGAAGATCAACAAGGAAACAGAGAATGTGAACAATATGAAAAATGAGTTAGACCTAACAGACATATACAAAACATTGAACCCAAACTCAGCAAGTTATACATTCTTCTCAAATCCTCATGGATATTTCTCCAGGATAGACCACATGTTAGATCACAAGGCAGGCTTCAATAAATATAAAAAGACTGAAATGATACGAAGCACCTTCTCAGATCATAACTGAATGAAACTGGAAGTCAATAATAATCAGTGGGCAAAGAAGAAATTGCAAGTGAAACTAGTAAACATTGAGACAAATGAAAATGAGACCACAACTTATCAAAACTTATGGGATACAGCGAACACAGTGCTGAAAAAGAAATTTATATCCCTAAAAGCTTATTTTAAAAAAGAAGAAAGAGCTAAAATCAAAGTTCTAACTGAACAACTAGAGAAACTATAAAAAGAACATCAAACTATTCCCAAAGGAAGCAGAAGAAAGAAACAATAAAGATTAGAGCAGAAATAAATGAAATTGAGAACAACAACACAAAAAAACCAGAGGAAATTAACAAAACCAAAAGCTCGTTCTTTGAGAAGAACAATAAAATTGACAAATACTTAGCTAGACTAACATAGAAAAAAAGAAAGAAGACACAAATAAATAAAATCAGAAATGAAAGGGGGGAATTTATGACTGACCCTACAGAAATTAAAAGGATCTTAAGAGGATACTATGAGAATCTGTTTGCCAACAAACTAGACAACCTATATGAAATGGACAAATTCCTAGAAATGCACAAACAACCTACACTGATGCCACAAGACATACAAGAACTTAACAAACCAATCACATTTAAAGAGATTGAATCAGTCATCAAAAATATCCCAACAAAGAAAAGTCCAGGACCAGATGACTTCACGGGTGAATTCTATGAAGCATTTTGAGAAGAATTAACACCAATCCTGTTTAAACTCTTCCAAAAAAACTGAAGGGGAGAGAGAATTACCCAACACATTTTATGAAGCCAACATCACCCTAATACCAAAGCCAGATAAAGACACTACAAGGAAAGAAAATTATAGACCAATCTCTCTAATGAACAAAGATGCAAACATTCTCAACAAAACACCTGCAAACAGAATCCAGTGGCGTATCAAAAAACATACACCACGACCAAGTATGATATATTTCTAGTATGCAAGGCTGGTTTAACATAAGAAAATCAATTAACATAATACACCACATTAACAAATTGAAGGGGAAAAAACCACATGATCATCTCACTTGATGCAGAAAACGCATTTGACAAAATCCAGCACCCTTGCTTGATAAACAAACTTTGAAAGATAGGAATAAAAGGAAAATTCCTCAATATGATAAAGACCATATATGGAAAATCCACAGCCAACTTCATACTCAGTGGGGAATGGTTGAAATCTTTCCCTCTAAGATCGGGAACAAGACAAGGATGCCCACTGTCACCATTGTTATTCAACATTTATGCTAGAAGTTCTAGCTAGAACAATTAGACAAGAAA
>PVKH010024039.1:0-13716 GCA_004027955.1 Chaetophractus vellerosus
AAAAAAAAAAAGAATAAAGTTCATATGTACAAGCATTATTATCAAAGGCTTGGCATGTTGATCTGTTTTCTTTTATTAGGCACTGCCTATGTACTCTAGAGATTCTTGCCAATCTATTTGAGAATGTAACAGGACTCCCCAGGATGGGAATTTAATATTTTGTTGGTTATTGTGTGGCTCTCCACCCACTGAGATAATACCCTATGACAAGATGAACACAATCATATTCCAAAAAGGCATGCCCCAAGTACACCCTTCCCAACACATCCCCCTCCCACCAAAATCTTGCACCAGTAACCTTCCTCTGCCATAGATGCTGAAAGAATACTCCCACAATTGTATTCTCAACCACAGTCCTCAACCTCCCCAGAGTTCACTTGTTCCTTCCTCCAGCCCTCCCCCCAGATCTATGGATAGCCCAAACCCCCCCCAACCCTGTTCACACTAACACTTCAGCACTGTTGATCCCACTCATATTGCTGCACCACAATCACTCCCACCCACTGGCAAACTACCACCATCCACCTTATTATAGATTCTATCTAGATTAAGCATTGGCTCACCACTCTCTACTCCCTTTCTATCTCCTGGGAACCTGTTTTCCAGAGTCTACCTCTGTAAGTCTGTTCATTGTCCTTAGTTCATATCAGTGAGATAATGCAATATTTGTCCTATAGTGACTGGCTTGATTCACTCAACATAGTGTCTTAACTTATGTTAGGTCTTCGAGATTCTTGCATGTTGTCACGTGTGTCAATACTTCATTCCTTCTTTCGGCTGAGTAATATTCCATTGTATGTGTATAACACATTTTGTTTATCCATTCATCTGTTGATGGATGCTTAGTTTGCTTCCAACTTTTGCCAATTGTGAATAATGCCATGGTGAACAGTCATGTGCATATATCTGCTTTCAATTCCTTGGGGTATATTCCTAGTGGTGGGTTTGCCAGATCATATGGCAATTCTATACTTAGCTTCCTAAGGAACTGCCAAACCATCCTCTACACTGGTTACACCATTCTACACTCCCACTGGCAGTGGATGAGTGTTCCTATTCCTCCACATCCTCTCCAACCCTTGTAGTTTTCCGTTTTCTTAATAGCAGCCAGTCTAGTAGGTGTAAGATGATATCTCATCATAGTTTTTTTGGTTGTTGTTGTTTTTTCTTTATTTTCTCTCATTATAGCTTTGACTTGCATTTCCCTAACAGCTAGTGATGTTGAGCATCTTTTCATGTGCTTCTTAGCCATTTGTATTTCCTTTGGAAAAGTGTCTGTCTCTTCAAATCTCTTGCCCATTTTTTAAATGGGCTGTTTGTCTTTTACTTTTTGAGCTGTAAGATTTCTTTTTATATGCTAGATAGTAGACTCTTATAGGCTAAGTGGTTCCAAATATTTTCTCCTATAGAGTAGGCTGCCTTTTTACTTTCTTGGCAAACTCCTTTGAAGCACAAAAGTTTTAAATTTTGAGCAAGTCCCATTTATCTCTTTTTTCTTTCATTGCTTGCACTTCGGGTGTAAAGTTTATGAAACCATTTCCTACTACAGTATTTCATAGATCCTCCCCTACATTATCTTCTAGGAGCTTTATGGTCTTGGCTCTTATATTTAGGTTTTTGATCTATCTTGAGTTTTTGTATAGGGCGTGAGATGGTGATCCTCTTTCATTATTTTGGATATTGATATCCAGTTCTCCAAGCCTCATTTGTTGAAGAGACTATTCTGTCCCAGTTGAATGGACCTTGTCAAATATCAGTTGGCTGAATATGCTCAGGTCTATATCTAAACTCTCAATTTGGTTCCATTGGTCAGTATGTCTGTCTTTGTGCCAGTACCATGCAGTTTTGACCACCGTAGCTTTGTAGTATGCTTTAAAGTCAGGTAGCATGATTCCTCCAATTTTGTTTTCCTTTTCAAGATATTTTGGCTATTCAGGGCCTCTTATCCTTCTAAATAAATTTGAAATTGGCTTTTCCAGTTCAGTAAAAAATGCTGTTGGAATTTTTATTGGAATTGCATTGAATTTGTAAATCAATTTGGGTAGGATAGACATCTTAGCAACATTTAATCTTCCAATCCATGAACATGGAATATTATTCCATTTATTTAGGTTTTGACTTCCTTTAGTAGTGTTATGTAATTTTCTGTATGTAAGTCCCTTATATCCTTAGTTAAATTTATTCCTAGACATTTGATTCTTTTAGTTGCTATTGTAAATGGAATGTTTTTCTTGATTTCCTCCTCAGATTGCTCATTACTAGTGTAGAGAAATGCTACTCATTTTTGAGTGTTGATCTTATGTCCTACCACTTTACTAAACATGTTTATCAGCTCTAGAAGACTTGTTGTAGATTTTTTTGGGGAATTTCTACATATAGGATCACGTCATCAGCAAATAGTGAAAGCTTTACTTCTTCTTTTCCAAACTGGGTGACTTTTATTTCTTTTTGTTACCTAAGTGCTCAGGCTAGTACTTCTAATACAATGTTAAATAAGAGTGGTGACAGTGGGCATCCTTATGATGTTCCAGATCTTAGAGGGAAAACCTTTAGCCTTTCATCATTGAGTATGATGTTAGATGTGGGTTTTTCATATATGCCCTTTATTATGTTGAGAAAATTTCCTTCTATTTCCTCTTTTGAAGAGTTTTTATCAAGAAAGGCTGCTGTATTTTGTCAAATGCCTTTTCTGTGTCGATAGAGATGGTCATGTGATTTTTTTCCTTTGATCTGTTAATGTGGTGTATTACACTAATTGATTTTCTTATGTTGAACTATCCTTGCATACCTGGGATAAAACCTACTTGATCATAGTGTATTATATTCTGATGTGTTGTTCGATTCACTTAGCAAGTATTTTGTTGAGGATCTTTGCATCTAAGTTCATTAGAAAGATTTGTCTTTAGTTTTCTTTTCTTGTAGTGTCTATATGTGGTTTTGGTAATAGGGTGATATTGGCATCATAGAATGATTTAGGTAATGTTCCCTCCTTTCATATATTTTGAAAGAGCTTGAGCACGATTGATGTTACTTCTTTCTGGAATGATTTGTAGAATTCACCTGTGAGGTCATCTGGTCCTGGGCTTTTCTTGATTTGGAGGTATTTGTTGATTTATTCAATCTCACTACTTGTGTTCAGTCTGTTGAGTTCTTCTATTTCTTCTTTCATCAGTGTAGGTTGTACATGTGTTTCTAGAAATTCATCCATTTCATCTAAATTGTCCATCTTGTTGGCATACAATTTTTTCAAAGTGTTCTCTTATGATAATCTTTATTTCTGTGGGGTTTCTGGAAACATCCCCTCTCAAATTTTCTTCTTATTTATTAGCATCATCTCTCTTGTTTTCTTCATTATCCTAGCTAAGGGTTTGTCAATTTTATTAATCTTCTCAAAGAGCCAGCTTTTAGTTTTCTTAATTATTTTAAATATTTTTTATTCTCAATTTCATTTAATTCCTCTCTAATCTTTGTTATTTCCTTCCTTCTGCTTGCTTTGGCATTAGTTTGCTGTTGCTTATAGTTCCTTCAGGTGGTCAGTCAGGTCTTTGATTTTAGTTGTTTGTTTTTTTTTAATTTTTATTTTTTTAGGATACATTGATTTACATAAATGTTACACAGAAATTTTAGGAGTACCCATATGCCCCACCTCCCCCACCTCCTACAACCTCCCACATATACATTCTTCATCAGTGTGACACATCACCTGTAATAGATATACACATTTTGGGGCTTTGCCACCATGCATGGACCACTGTTCAGACTGTAGACCACCCTCTCTCCAACACAGTTCTGCATGATACATGATGATATAAAATGGCCTATATCTCTTTCTTTTTAATATGGGCATTTAGGGCTATAAATTCCCTTCTGAGCACTGCCTTCACTGCATCCCATTAGTTTTGGTAAGTTGTTTTCTCATTTTCATTTGCTTCGAGGTGGTTATTGATTTCTCTGGCAACTTCCTCCTTGACCCACTGATGTTTAAGAGTGTGTTGTTTAACTTCCTTATATTTGTGTCTATTCCAGTTCTCCATCCTTTATGGATTTCCAGCTTCAATACCTTATAGTCAGAGAATGTGCTTTGTATAATTTTGTTTTTTAATTACACCAGTAATTTATTAAGGTAGGGAGGGAAGGGATATTGGAGAAAAATAACAGATCATGGGTCCCAGAGAGAGGAAGGGGCTAAAGAGTGATAAAATGGACTGATTTACAGACTACAATTGCCCATTATAGATTATAAATGCCCAGGTTTTTCTTGCATGTTGATCCATGCAGGGGTGAAGAAGGCCAGAATACAGGTAAAAAGGCAAGAGAGCTGTATAATTTCATTCTTTCTAAATTTGTTGAGACTTGTTCTATGACCTAGCATGTGTAATATCCTAGAGAAAGATCCATGAGCACTTAAGAAGACTGTATATCCTGCTGTTTTGGGGTCTAATGTTCTGTTTAAGTCCATTAGGTCTAGTTCTTCTAATTTCTTACTTAAGGTCTCTGTTTCTTTATTCAATCGAGATGTTCTATCTAACGGTGATAACGGTATATTGAGTTCCCCCACTATGATTGTAGGGGTGTCTATTTCTCCCCTTAGTTTTGCCAGTATTTGCATCATGTATTTTGGGGGTCCCTGGTTAGGTGCATAAATATTTTTTTACTGTTCTTCCTTCTTTGAATATTACCCCCCTTTGAATAATATATAGGTCATTTTTGTCTTTATAACAGCTTTGCATTTAAAGTCTATTTTGCCTGATATTAGCATAGCTACTCCTGCCCTCTTTTGGTTACTGTTTATGTGTAAAATCATTTCTAAACTTTCACTGGCAAGGTGTTTGTGTCTCTGGGTCCAAGGTGAGTTTCTTGTAGACAGCATATAGATGAGTCATATTTCCTTATTCATTCTGATAAACTGTGTGTTTTGATGGGAGAGTTTAATCCATTAGCAATCAATGTTATTACTGCCAAGGACGTACTTTAGCCATTTTTCTTTAGACTTATATATGTCATATTTTATTTTTATATCTCTTTTTATGCTTTTTGTTACTCTAACTAATAATCTTCCTTTATACACTCTCTTCGAAACTCTCTTTCACCTGTTTTTTTCCTTACCCTGCAAAACTCCCTTTAGTATTTCTTGAAGGGCAGGACTCTTATTGACAAATTCTCTCAATTTCTGTTTATCTGTGAATATTTTGAACTCTCCCTCATTTTTTTACTGACAATTTTGCTGGATACAGAATTCTTGGCTGGCAGTTTTTTTTCTTTCAGCACCATAACTATGTCATACCACTGCCTTCTTGCCTCCATGGTTTCAGATAAGAAATCAGCACTTGATCATATCAAGCTTCCCTTATATGTGACGGATCTCTTTTCTCTTGCTGCTTTCAGGATTCTGTCTTTGTCTTGAGCATTTGATAAACTGATAAGTATGTTTCTTGGGGTAGGTCTGCTAGGATTTATTGTGCTTGGGGTATGCTGTGTTTCCTGGACATGTACATGCATGTCTGTATTAGTCAGCCAAAGAGGTGCCTTTGCAAAATATACCTATAATTGGTTGGTCTTTCTAAAAGGTATTTATTTGGGGTAGAAGCTTACAGTTATCAGGCCACAAAGCATAAGTTTCTTCCCTCACCAAAGTCCAGCAAGACAGCTGCTGATGTTTGCCAGGGTTCAGGCTTCTGGGTTCCTCTGTTCCTGGTGCTGCGTTTCTCTCCGGTCTTTACCTTCTGTTTCCTTCACAAGTTCAGCTGTAGACCATGTGGCTATCTACGCTTTGCGTCTCTCCACAGGGCCAGCTGTAGACTATCAGGCAAACGGCTCACTTGTCTTCTCCTGGAGTGCTCCTCTCCAACATCAGAACTGCTTCTCAAAAATCTGCTTCTCAAATCTCTGTCTTTTGTCTTGCCTTTTATACTTGAGAACACACCCACTGAGGGGTGGGGCTCAACATCCCACTGACATGGCAATTAATGCCCCAATCACAACCCAATCATGCCTAGATTAAGAGATAAGTCTACAAGCATGATTCAATTTATATTTTTGGAATTCATAATTACATAAAACTGTCAAACCATTACAATGTCCCTTATAAGAGTTGGGAAATTTTTGGCCATCATATCCTCAAACACACCTTCTGCCCCTTTTGCCTTCTCTTCTCCCTTTGGGATACCCATAATTTATATATATTTGTGGGGTTCATGTTGTCATTCAATTCCCTGCTGAATTTTTTTCTGTTCTTTTATCTATGTGTACTATTATCTGTGCGATTTTGGATGTCCTATCTTTGACTTTGCTAATTATTTCCACTGCCTGTTCAAATATGCTGTTATGTGTTTCTAGTGTGTTTTTAATTTGTTGCATTTTGCCTTTCATCACCATAAGATGTTATGTTTTTATATATGTTTACAATTGCTTCTGTATATTGCCCCAGTGTCTTCATGGAATCCTTTATCTCTTCCTTCATTTCATTGAGTTGATTAAGGATATTTGTTTGGACATCCTTGATTAGTTGTTCTATGTTGTATGTCTCCTCCTGATTTTTAGTCTGTTCATTAGACAGGATCATGACTTCCTGTTTCTTAGTAGTCTTGTAATTTTTGCTGATGTCTAGGCATCTGTTTATCTTGAAGGGCTTATTCAGTTGGTTAGTTTCTCTTTCTAGTGTAAGATATTATTTTTTTTGGTTTTGTGTTAAGGGTCCCCTTTACCCCTTGGTTCCACTTATTCTGTATCTTTGTAGTTGCCCGTGTTCAACTGAAAAAATAGATCCACAAAAATGGAAAGAAAGAAGAGAAAAAAGAAAAAGAAAAAAATTAAAAAGGAAGGAAAAAGAACAGAAAAGATAGAAAAAAATTAATAATAAGAGGGAAAAATAGTAAAAGAAATAAATGTTTTAAAAGGTGAAGAAAAGAAACAGGAAAAATAAAATGAAATAAAAGAACAGATAAATGAGAAGAAAGACAAAACAAGGAGAGGCAGAAAGGAAGGGATAAAGAAAGTATATAAAAAGAGGAAGGAAAAGGAAAAAATAAAAAATGAGTGAAAAAATACATGTAAAAATAAAAAGGGAGTAAAAGAGGGGAAAAAAGGAAAAAATTATAGACAAGAGAAATGGCAAGAGAAGAAAAATTAAGAAAAACAGTAGAAGAAGTATAGAAAACAAGGAAGGTGAGAACAACAAACAAACAAGACAAAGCAAAACAAAAGAAAACAAAAATCTGGGCCTCCCTCTCAGACCACCAAGACTATCTAGGCTCCTTCTCTTAGGTTGTCTGTGTCAGCCAATAGATCACTCCACAGTCCCCTTCTCTGTAGGTATCTTAGTGAAGAGAGAGAGAGAGAGAGAGGGGCCAGCTCGATAGCCCAGTGGATAGGGCGCCGGCATACCACATGGGAGGCCCTGGGTTCGGTTCCCGGGGACCTCTCCTAGCGGGCAGACCGCCTTGAGAATGGCAAGCCGCCATGGGCGGGCCAGAGCCGCCGTGGGCAGGGCAAAAGCCGCCACGGGCAGGGCAGGTCGCCCGCGAATGGAGCGCAGCCAGCCACCCGCGAACTGAAGCAAGAGCCAGCCGTGAATAGAAGCAGAAGCCGCCCACAAGCGGGGAAAGCCACGCCTGCGCAGTGACCAAGTCTTGGCACGTCGCCGCAACAGGGCGGGGAAGGGGAGATATGTAATAAAATAAATAAATCTTTAAAAAAAAAAAAAAAAGAGTGAGAGAGAAAGAGAAAAAACCCAAAGGCTGCCAGCAATCCACTAGCCTACTCCTGTCTGACTGTTTATACCTGCCAATCAATCACCCCACAGCTGGCTTCTCCAACAGTACCTAAAGAGAAAAAGAAAAGAAAAAAAGGAAAAGGGAAATAGGAAAAAAAAAAACAACAGAAAAAAAGAAACCTTCCAGCTATGTTCCCTCAGCACCAGCCTTCTCCCTCAGAGCTGGCTGCATGGTTTCCTCCTTCCCCAGGGCTGGCCACACATCTCCCCTCTCTTTGAAGCGGACTGGGTAGTTCCCCTCTCCCCCTCCACCCTGAGCTGGACAGCAGTTTTCCTATCCCCAATGGGCTGGCTGGTCCACTCTATTTTTTCCCAGTGTCCAGTTCCCAACCCCCTACAACTGCTCTCTCCTATCACCCTGGTGACACCCTGGCTTTCCTTATATCTGGCAAACTTACCTACCTTCTCACAGTTTCTGGAGGAAGAGTGCAGCATGCCATCCACTACTCCCTTTATTGTATTTTGATTACGTATATATTTAAAACCACATAACAGATGATTATTAATGTTGTTTCATGTAGTCAATATTCATTTAAATTAAATTGTCTTTTGGCTTGCAAAGTTTCTGAAGATGTCAGCTGTCCTGTTTTTGGTTTTCTCATTAATGTACTATTTCTAGTTGCTTTTTAGATTTTCTCAAAAAATTTTCCATTTCAATATTCTTTATCATTATCTCTTCAAATATTTCTCTGCCTCATTACATTATTTCCTTATGGGTCTCTTATTGCACCTTAGGCCTTTTCTCCATATTCTCATATGTCTCCTATGATCTTTTCTCAATTTTAGATCTATTTTTCTCTCAAGCTTCTTTCTAAATATTTTCTTCTCACTCAGCTTCCAGCTCATTAATTCTCTGTTCAACCATGTCTAATCTCTTCTTGACTTATCCTTTTTTACAATTTCCATTCTTCTGTTGATTTTCTAAATCTTATCTTTTAAGTACTTGAACACATTAAGCCTAGTTATTTTAAGTTCATGTTTTATAACTCCTTTATCTAGATTTGTTGTGGGTTTATTTCTATATTGTATGCTGAGTTTTGTTGTTTATAATCTTATAGATTCAGTTCCTCCTGTGGCTGTTCTTTTTATATTGAGTCCTGTTATTTTATATTATAAATCACAAAGATTATCTATATTTATTGTGATAAACAAGGGAAATACCAGATAATTACAATTGCTGCCTAGAATCTGAAATGAGATGATGTACCAGTGAATGACTAGGTGCTACTTTAGTTTCTGTGGTATGTAGGATGCCCTCAGCATAAAAGAGAAGACTAAGTGAAATTTAAATAATAGTTTTTCTTCTGTCACATCACTTCCTTAGTTTGTTCAATGGCTTAAGAATGTTAGGGTTCTAGGTGGTGTCTCTGTGATTTTCTTGGTTTTTGCCTCATTGTAACAATATGCCTGCAGTTGTTCCAAGCATTTTTTTCCTCACATGACAATGTCCAATGCTGGAAAAAAGCAAGAAATGGCTTTTTAACAACTTTCCTTTTCTGCCCCTCTTTTTCTTTCAAGGATGAAAATATTTTCCAGAAGTTTTACAGCAGAGTTATCCTTACTTTTCAAAGACCCAAACTGGGTCACATAGCCATTCCTAAATGAATCACTGGCAAAAGGAAATGGAATTACCATGATTAGTTCGGCCAATCATGGTTCATGCTTTCGAGCTATGGAGGAGCCCACCATCTTAGAGTATTTTACTCAATTTCTTTCTTTCTTTTTTTTCAAGATTTTTATTTATTTATTTATATATCCCCCCCCCCGCTTGCTGCTTGTTCTTGCTTTGTTCGTTGCTTTTGCATTCTTCCGTGTCTGCAGCATCCCGCCGAGTCAGCTCACCGCACGGTGGCTTGCCTGCTCGCGGCAGCTTGCCCTGCCCGCGGTGGCTTGCCTTCTCAAGGTGGCCTGCCTTCTTGAGGAGGCCCCGGGAACTGAACCTGGGGCCGCCCATGTGGTAAACCAGGGCTCTACCAATTGAGCCACAGCTGGTTCCCTCAATTTCTTCATATAAATGGGGATCTCTCATTCCTAAAAAATGAAGAAATAACAATTAGGTTAATTCCTAACAGTTTTGCTACAGATAATCTTGAAAGTCCTCTCTGAATTAGTTAACACCTCAGTTAAGATCTGATAGACTTGAAATACTCAGCTATATCAAGATCACTGGAAAAAACATTACAGGAGAGAAAACACACTTGGCCTATCTGAGGAGTTAAAAGAGACAAGAGTGTATGGAGGGCATTTAGTGTGCCAGGGAAAGACAGAGAAGTAGGTAGTATCCAGAGCATGTAGGACCTTAGACTATGAAAAGGAGTGTGGCTCTTATTGTAAGTTCTGTGTAGAGAGTTTGCTACAGGGAGATCAGTGTAGAAATAGGGGGCCATTTTGGAACCTGCTACAGTAGTATATTAGTATATTAGAAGATGGAGATAATCTATCATGAGACTTGGACTGGGGTGATATTTATAGAGTCCATATTTGGGATAGAGTTAACAGGATTTAGGTAAGCAGTGAATAAAAGAAAGGAACAAAATATGACACCTAGATTTTTTGAATGAGCAAGCTAGTGAATTGTCTTACCATTTACTATGATAGAAAAGACAGAGGAACAGATTGAATACTGTTTAGGTCATATTAAGTTTGTGTTGCCAATTAGGCACTCCAGCAGAATCTAGATACAGAAGTCATTGGCATAAAGATGGGTCTTTGAGGCCATGGAAAAGAATACTATAACCTAAGGCAAATCAGTAGAGAAGAGATTGAGTTTGAGGACTGAACCCTGAACACTTTCATATTTAGTGACCGAGCAAAGGAAGAAGATGGATCATTGAGGTAGGAGGAAAACTAGGAGAGTACAGTGTTACAGAACCCAAGGGAAGAAAGTACAGTATTTTCAGAGGTAGGGAGTTCAAGTAAGAACCACAATAGAGACCACTGGATTTGGAAACATTAATGTCAGGAAAATCATTATTTATACTTCTGTACTCTATGAGGTACACAACCTTTATATACCACACCATTTAACACTAAATTATTTATCTACTTGCATTTTCCTTTTTTTAATTACACATTAACCTTTTTCCAATTTGCCTATAAATTTATTGAGGAAAGAGACTTTGTCATATTTCTATTCTTAGAGCCCTTTGCACAATGCAAAAGAGTAGGCATTTGTTTTTATTTATTTATTTATTTTCTCAAAAACATGCTTTATTTTTTTTAAAGATACATTGATTACATAAATGTTACACAAAAATTTTAGGGGTACCCATATGCCCCACCTCCCACACCTCCCACAACCTCCCACATATACACCCTTCATCAGTGTGGCACATCACCTGCAATAGATACACACATTTTGGGGCTTTGCCACTAATCAGCATTTGTTTTTAGAATGTCAGGGTCTTCACTGTTAATTTAGTGTTACCTTTTGACTTCATTTTCCCCTCATTCCTTTTAAATATGAGATATTATTTGTATAGTTATAAACTGTTGATTGTACCCACTTTTCTCAAGATTTTTTCCTTCATGCTATTGATCTCACTTTCTAATAAGAACATGAAGGAAGAGAGGTTAAAATAAAACTAAGTAATTTTGCTATTATGATAAAAAACTATGAGGTAGAATGATAAAATTATAAGCTAAATCAGATACATATATATTTCAGTAGGTTTGCTCACCCATGAATAATTACACTGCTAATTGCAAATTTAAGTTATAAAATTTCTTCTGAAATTGACAGATAAGTTGTATTAATAAATAACAATAATCTTTCCTTTTTCCTCTTTTTTAAAATTATAAACTATTTCAACAATACACAGATTATACATCACCTGAATTAACAAATGTTTATATCTTATCATATTAATTCAGACTATTTTGTTTTTCAAACAAATTTTACAGATTTAGTTGATGCCTGGTTTTTGTTCCTCCTTAATCCTATTTTCTTCTCTTTCTTTCCCCGATAACTATAAGCTTCAGGTTAATAAATATTATTCCTGTGTAGATTTTTATAAGTTTGAGATATATATTTTATGTGTTTTTAAAGAGTAATATAAATGGTATCATATTTTATACATCCTTTTCCAATATATATCACAATGTGTCCTATTGCAACGTTTTAACTCAATGCTATATAATTTATCCATGGTGACACATGTGGATTTAGTCTGTCCATTTAACTATTGTATAACATCTCCATTGGAGGAATAGATTGCAACTTATTTGTCTATTTCCCTATTGATACTTATTTGAGATATTTCCAGTTATTCACTGTAGCAAATAGTGCTGCCATAATTATTTAATTGGACTTTCTCAAGTGCAATAATTTCTTAAGGTTATATTCTTAAAAGTGAAATTGCTGAGTCAAAGACTATGCACATCTTTCTCTTTATTAGATATTGCCAAACTTCTGTCCATGCTGTTTGCATTAAGTTTTTACTTCCATCCACAGTATATGATATGTCCAGTACTCCAAATCCTCCCCAACATTTTATTTTATGAAATTGTACAATTTTAGCCACTCTGGTGAAAGATAACTATTTGCATTTTTTGATGTGGGGGTCCAGGACTCGGACCCCCTAAGTCCTCAGCATGTAGCCCTCTTCATGACCTAGACATAAGTTTAAGGTTAACAACCCTTCCTGGAGGGGAGAGAATGTATATGTAGTATCATAAACCAAATCTCAGAGCGGTAAAACTTTTTTCCTGTGATAACATCACCAGACCCCTTATGCGCCATCATGAGACCCTAGCAGAAGCTCTGTTCTCATATCCTATAGAATGTCCTTGTTACCCCTTATATCACCTCTCATTTTCCTGTCTCTTTGTGGAGTGCTATCTTCATTCTCTGATCAGCCACCATTGGAGACTCTCTCCTGTTCAGAAGTCTCTATAAAACTTATGTCTGATTCACTGCCAGGTGCATTCTTTGGTCTCACAACTACACCAATCCGTGACCTTGAGGAGTTGGGTTGGAACACTTGATTTCTAATAAGGTTGAAACCTCCTTATTTGTTTTTTGGTAATTAGCTCTTTTCCTCCTGTGATTTGCCAATTTATGCTATTTTTCTATTTAAAATTTTGCCCTTTCTCTTATAGATTTGTAAGAGTTCTTTAAATATTCTAGATATTGGGAATCATCCTGAGTGATGCTGCAATGACAGATAGAGGCCATTTTATATCATCACACAACATGTAGAACTGTGTGGGAAAGAGTATAGACTACAATGTGAACTATGGTTCATGCTTAATGGCAGAGCCCCAGGATGCGTTTATCAAGCAATGAATGTGCCACACTAATGAAGGATGTTATGTGGGAGGGTGTGAGAGGTGTGGGGAGTGGGCATATGGGAATCCCTATATCTTTTGTGTAACATTTATGTAAACTAAGTATCTTTTAAAAAATAATAATAATTTAAAAATTCTAGATATCTACCCTGTTTTAGTTATATGTTTGCAAAGGATTTATTTTTTCATATAGAACAATTTCATTTAATTAAGTTAAATTTATCAATTTTCCCCCAATGCTTTGAGCCTTTGTGTCTTGTTTAAGAAATCCTACAATAATATTTCAAAAGACGAGAAAATATTAATTTTTCTCCATATAAAATTCAAGTCCCATCTAATTGAAAGAATAAAATGTATTGTGTAAAAGTGTATGAAATTTGTTTTTAATGTTTTGAATCTGGTTTAAATGTCTAGGAGGTAGAATTCAAAATTCATCATCTTTTTTTTTTTTTTTTTTTTTAAAGATTTATTTATTTTATTACATATCTCCCCTTCCCCCCTGTTGCGGCGACGCGCCGAGACTTGGTCACTGCGCAGGCGCGGCTTTTCCCCGCTTGTGGGCGGCTTCTGCTTCTATTCACGGCCGGCTCCAGTTCGCGGGTGGCTGGCTGCGTTCCATTCACAGGCGACCTGCCCTGCCCGTGGCGGCTTTTGCC
>PVKH010024040.1:0-13715 GCA_004027955.1 Chaetophractus vellerosus
GGCCTGGGATCTGGCTTCCCTAGAGACTAGCTGAAAGGGCCCGACCAGACCATCAAAGAGCAAGGGAGTTAAGTCCCCAGGGTGCAAACTTTGGCCAGGGTGGGGCAGAAAGCAGGAGGAAGCCTCTCCAGGCCTCCTCTCTAGGTTCAGCGTTTCCGACAAGCCTGCCTGGGGATGTCCTGTGAGGCTGAGCAACTGGCCGCGCCTCGCCCTGAAGTGACGGCCAGCTTGGCAACACAGTGCCCAGCGTTTGCCCCGGCTCGGTCCTCTCCCTCATCCTGGCTGCCCTGGGATTGCGCCGCCCAACGAAGCAGTAGCACATGAGCTTGACCTCAGAGTCTGTTTTCTAGGGAACCTGGGCTAAGTCCTCACTCAGATTGAAACAGAACAGAATTCTGTTGTTCTTTATCGTCTAGTTTAATTCCCTCATTCGTCAGAAGGAACTGAGGCCCAGAGAAGTTAGGTAATCTTCCCAAGCTCACAGCAATCGGTGGAGAAGCGATGCCTGTTCATTGAACAATTAACGAGCACCTATTGTGTGCCAGGCAATATTCTAGGCACTGGGAATGCAGTGGTGAATAAACTGGACAAGACTCTCTGCCTTTATGGAGGGCTGGAGGAGAAAAAGAACATCAACAAGATGCGTAAATAAAATATACAGAATGTCAGACTAAGTGCAGGCGGTGGTGATGGTGGGATTTAAATTTTATAAAAGGCAACCAGAGGTGACTTCACTGAGAAAGTGACATTTGAGTAAAACCCTGGAGGAGGTGATGGAGTGCGTTATCTGAAATCCCCGTCTTAGTTTCCTAGCGCTGCTATAACAAAGTGCCACAAACTGGGTGGCTTAAAATGACAGAAATATATGAGCTCCCAGTTCTGGTGGGATATACAGATCTGGTGGGATACAATGCTGCCATAAAGGTGTTGGCAGGGCCATGCTTCCTCTTAAGCCTGTAGGGGGGACTCCTTCCTCGCCTCTCCCAGCCTCTGGTGGTGTGCTCTGCCTCGGTCATCACATGGCCTTCTCCCGTCATCTGTCTGTCAGTGTCTACTTTTTCCCTTACAAGGACACCAGTCATATTGGGATAGGACCCACTCTATGCTAGTTTGGTCTCATCGTAACCAATACATCTTGAAGGACCTTATCTCCAAATAAGGTCCCTTTCATAGGACTGGAGGTTAGGACTCTACATGTCTTTTGGGGGTGTGTGGTTCACCACATAACAAACGGCAAGGGAAGAGCCTTCCAGGAGCCTCCTTGGGGGCCAGCATGCATGAAGGAAGCAGAGCGGGGGGACGTAGGGCAACGTTTCAAGATGCTTCTGATTGTCACAACTGGTGGGGGAGGTGGCAGGGGGCGCATGGTACTGGCAGGCAGTGGGCAGAGGCCAGAGATGCAGCTGTACATCCCACAACACACAGGACAGCGTTCTCCCCACCTCTCCCGCCCCCCAACTCCCACAGAATTAGCCAGACCAAAATGTCAACAGTGCTGAGGCTGAGGTGGCCAGGTTTAAAGGGTTTAAAGCACAAGGGACTAGATGCGACTTTTCTGTTAACAGGATCCCTCTGGCTGTGCTGAGACGTTACAAGTGGAAGGGCAGAAGCAGAGGCACTGTTAATCCAGGAGAAAAACAACCATGGCTTGCATGAGGGGGGAAGTAGGTCTTGTGATACACTAATGTGGTGGTCCCTGCTCTATCCTCTCTGTCTCTTCCCTCTTTCTCTTTTTACTTTCACAATAAACATTAGCAGAGCCCCTACTGTGTGCTAACTATTGTGTCAGGTGTTGGGCAGATGGCAACTTGCATGGCCCACTAGGAACCTGGTCTAGTTCACCCAGACCCAAGCTGAAGAGAAGGGAGCTTGAGGGAATGGCTGCTGATTAGGGAGGTGGACTATGGAGTCCGTTGGGGGCTGCAGATGGAGCCCTGTGGCGGTCTTGAGTCAGACATTACAGAAAACTGGTGGATAACATTTCCAGCCGTGCAGATGCATAAGCCAGAAGCTTCGATTAATGCCTTTGCCTCCCTGACCTCCACCCCCTCCACCTCTAATCCACCACTTACCTCCAAAACAGCTCTTGAATCCGTTTGCTTCTCTCCATCGCTATCACGATGAATATAAGCCACTATCATTTCCCTCCTGATCTCTCTGTCATTACTCTTGTGCCCCTACAGTCTTTTATTAGTCAGGGTAGATATGCTATGCTGCAGAAACAAATAAATATGAAATCTCTGTGGCTTAGCACAATGAAGGGTGATTTCTCACTTATGCAAAAATAGGTGGAGTAGCCCTCTACCATCAGTCTCAACTCCCTGTATTTTTCCATAGCAGCTATCATTGTTGGTAATTATACATTTAACTGTGTGATTATTAGATTAATTCCCACTGTTCTTACTAGGATGAGTGCTCTTTGATGGTAGGGCTTACTATTACATCTCGAGACCTAGAATAATGCCTATAATACAGTTAAGAATTCTAGAAATGTTTTTTGAGCGAATGAATTGATGCATGAAGTGGTTAAGCTACAACTGGAAACTACATCATCACCCCATCTAAAAATTCTAAAAATAGGTATTTCATGCATAAAATATTATATGTAATACACATATATTTTAAACATAACAATAAAGCAAACACTCACATATCATACCTAGTTAAAAATCAAAACACTTTACCAGTGCCTTCTCTGCGCCCTGCTCTGATCACATCAGTCCTAGAAATAACCAGCATATTTCATTTTGTGTTGATCATTCCCTTCCTTTTCTTGATCATTTAAACTACACATGAATGTATATATAAATTATTTTAATTTTTTTGATCATTATGTTAATAGTGTAATAGCGTAGGTAATCCTTGATATTATTTTTAGTTTCCTATTGTGGCTAAAACAAATTACCACCAACCTCGTGGCTTAAAACAACACAGATTCATTATCTTACAGTTCTGGAGGTTAGTCATCTGAAACAGCTTTCACTGGGCTAAAATCAAGGTGTCGGCAGGGCTGCTTTCCTTTCTGGAGGTTTTAGGGGAAGAATCTGTTTTTCAGCCTTTTCCAGCTTCTCTTGGCTCATCCACATCTGTTGGCTCGTGGCCCCCTTCTGTCTTTAAAGCCAGCAATGGCTGGCTGGCGGAGTCTTCTTCACACTGCATCACTCCAACACAATCCTGCCTTCCTCGTTCACTTTAATAAGGCCCCTTACGATTGCATAAGGCCCCTTACGATTATCTAGGGTCCACCTAGATAATCCAGGGCAATCTTCCAATTTCAAAACCCTTAATTTAATCACACCTGCAGTCTTTTTTGCCACATAAGGTAACACTCACACATTGCAGGGGTTAGGATGTGGGCATCTTTGGAGTCATTATTTTGCCTTACACAATAATCAATTGATTTGGCACACTTTGGTGAATCTCTTCTGAACCTGAGTCCAGAGGGACATTGGTCTGATGGCAATAACAATAATAGTAATAATCCTAACGATAATATTAATGATACCAAACACTGAGTGCTTACTATGTGCCAGGCAGTTTTCTAAGCATTTCATGTTTGTCTCATTTAATTCTCACAACATCCCTTATGCTAAGTACTGTTATAATTCCTGTCTCAGAGATGAGTAAAGTGAGGGACAGAGGGGGTAAGTACTAGGCAGTGGTAGAGCAAGGATTCAGACCCAGGCAACTAGGCTCCAAAGCCCCTGTGCTTAATTACCATGCTATTGTTGAATGAATAAATGGAGAAACCTAGTGAGCCTCAGTTGATCCATAAAATTGGAACAGTAATGCATGCCTTATGTACCTCACAAGGCTGCCATCAGGGCAGCTGGGAGAGGGAAAACAGGCTGACAAGAGTCATCCTGGATCACACTACATGTCACTGGCAGAGCTGGGACCAGGACTTGGGTTTTCTGGCAGCCAGTCTGGGGAGGCTCTTTCCTCCACAAGGTGATAACTATACCAGTTACAGATTCTACTCAGCGAATTGAACATTTTCCCTTCATCAACCTCCTGCCCTATAAGAGCCAACATTGAAGCTATGTCTGTATATTTGATCAATTGTTCATTAAGAATGTCATCAAGTCTCAGATGATACTGTTAAAAAATCCAAATATGAAATAATGCTTCTTAACCAGAAGAGGGTAAATTTTACAAGTAATATTTAGTCTCACTTAAAAATCAAGGGAAGAAAAAGAGGAATTTCAGGGATTGATACAAAAGGGAGGCTGCAGGGTATTTGCTAAGGAAATCTACCTCCCATGTCTTTTCTTCTTTTATATTCTCACCCCATCATTTCCTACCCCTTCCATTTCCTTTCAGTCCTTAGTGGACTAAGTAATGATCACAAAATCTGAATTTTGACTTGGGGTCACCAGTGGCCATTTTTCACTTTGAACTGCAAAGTCAATATTGAAAAAAAAAAGAACAAAGAATGGCAGTTCAGTCTAGCATATCTGGCACTGGCATATCTGGACATATACCTCGCACTGGCACAAGAACAGATCGAGATCAATAGAACAGCCATGAGAACTCAGAAATAGATGCATGTGTCTATGGGGATCAGGAATATGAAAGTGACACCATCAAAGAGGTGGAGAAAAGATGGATTGTCTGGTGGGTGCTACTGGCTGGAGAAAACAAAATTGAATCCCAATGGGCACTGCGTACAAGGTGAACTCCAGATGTGTTGAGACCTAACTATAAAAGGTGAAAGCATAAAGCCGAATAGAAGAAAATGTAGGAGGATATTTTGGTGGCCTAAGGTGGGGAAAGATTCTTAAACAAGACCCCAGAATCACACTCCACGAAGCCAAAATTTGTCTACATCAAAATAAAGGATTTTCCCTTCATTGCAGGACACCAAAGACCAAACTGTTAGGATGTGTGAATGATTGGGAGAAGACATTTGCAGTGCCCAAAACTGCCAAGGGGTTAATATTTAGAAAATACAAGAAACTCCTTCAATTCATTCAGAAGAAAACAATATGAAATCCAGCAGAAAAATAGGCAAAGGCTATAAGTAAGTAATTCACAGAAGGAAAAATCTGATTCTTAAGTATATGGAAAAATGGTTAACATCAATCATCAAGGAAATGCGAATGAAAATTACAATGTGATACTTTACCAATATCAGATTGCTTCGAATTAGGACATCATACAATAACAAATGTTAAATGTTAGCATATAAGTGGGGAAGCAGGGATTTTCCTGCCTTCTTGTGTCATTGACTGGAGTGTAAACTGGCAAAGCCATTTGGGAGAGCAAGGTGTCAGGGTGAAACCAGGCATGTCCCATCAATTCCAGTTCTTTTTCATAGGTCCATAAGGGAACACGTATGATGCTCATTCCAGCATTGCCTGTGCTAGCAAGGAAGTGGTAGCAACCTAATTTTCCATTATTTGAAGAGTTAAGTAAAACGTGCTAGACACCCAAATTGAATACTGTTGGTGGTCAGAATTAATGAACTCCTGGTATAAATAGCCACGTGGATAGATCTCTAAAACATTGTGTTGAGGGAAAAAAGAATCAGAACGAGATCTTTAGCACGAGAGAATTCGTGTATATTAAAAGTGATAAACCAAAAACATTGGTCTCTTTGGAGGATATATACATGTGCTGGGACATATCTTAAACATATGAGAGGGTGTAACGGGGGATAAAGGAATGAGAGTGTGGAGAGGGAATGGGGGGAGGGGAACAGCAAAATAAAATAAAAAAAGAGAGGACTTACTGCCTCTGACTAACTTTTACCCCCCTCTACCCTCAACCTGGTCCAACAAACCTCCCAAACCCGCTTCCCCCGCTTCCTACTCACAGAACCAAGCACAAGGGACTCAACGTGGCTGCCGAGATCAGAACCTGTCTCCATCCACCTCCCTTGCCAAGCACCCACTTCCCCACACCCCGAGCCCTCCTCTGAGGGCACTTCCCACAACCCAAACACGCCCAGGCTCTAATTCTCTGTGCCTTTGCCCTTGAGGTTCCTCTGCCTGAAACGCGCTTACTCCTTCATTTCTCTTGGTAAAGCCTTATTCGTCTTTTAAGGTTCAGTTTAAGCGTCTCCTCCTGGATGCCTTTCCGAACGTTGCCCTACCCCAAATGTTAGCCCCCTCCAGAAGCGCACTCCCACACACCCCTTTTCCTATCCCCCAGGAACTCCCCGCATTATAACTGCTCATTTTGGGTGCACTCCTCCCCCAGGGCAAGAGCTGCTCTTGAGTGGTCCATATGAACCCAGCGTGCCGGCTGGGGTGGGCAGTCAAAAGAATAACTGGAAGGTTACTGCAGCAGGTTAAGCGAAACCCTAGCCTACCACCCCCTCCTCGCAGCCCCTCTCTTAGGACCAGCCTTCCCGCCCCCGGGCCCCACCCCCAGCCCGCCTTCCCTGGCTGCGGGAGGCGGAAGGCTCTGCGCACGCGCCGCGTGTGGGGCCCGCTCGGGCGGGGGCGGGGCGTGAGGCCAGGGGGCGGGCACAGAGGGGCGGTGGGGTCTCCGCGACGTGGCGCGGCAGTTGCGTCCGGCCCGCGTGCCCCTGGCGCCAGGGAGCGGGCGGGGCTGAGGCGAGCGCTGTTGCACCTCCCCCTCTCCCGGCCCCGCCCCCGCGCCCCGCCCCGCCCCCTCCCTAGCCTGCCCCGCCTCCCCGGCGGGCCCCGCTGCTTCTCCCGCCTCCAGCTCTCCTCACACTTGGCTCCCGCGGAGGAGAGCGGGAGAAAGTCCTGCGGTGGGCGGCCGCGGGGCTGCGCGTGTCCGGCATCCCGGGGCCGCTGCGGCCCGGGCGGCGAGGGGGCCCAGCGGTCCATGCATCCGCCGCCCGCCGCCGGCGCGATGGATTTCAGTCAGAACAGCCTGTTCGGCTACATGGAGGACCTGCAGGAGCTCACCATCATCGAGAGGCCGGTCCGCCGGAGCCTCAAGGTGCGCCCCGGGGAGGACACGCCGCCCTCAGGGCGCCCGGCCGGCTTGCCCGGACCGCGACCCAGCTGCCCCAGTCAGTCCGGGCCCACCCCGGCACCGTCCCCTGCCGGAGGCGGCCCGGGACCCTCTCCGAGCCGGGTCGGCCCCTCGGCCCTCCTCCTGCCCCGTCGCCGTGTCACCCTGAACCAGCGCCTCCCGGGCCCCTTCCTCGACGCCACCCGGCTTCTCTCCGTGGGGACCCGCATTCCCGAGGATCGGGGCCCTGGCCTAGCCTCCGGCGAGGGGTCCGCCCCGTGTTCCCTGGCCCTCCTGAGGCGTCCTGGGCCCCTGGACCTCTGAGGGCTCACTCGGGAGCCCACACTAGTCCCCCGGCCAGCCCACCCCCAGGCACAGCCGAGCGTCTCCCCCGCGTCGCCCCTCTGGGACAGCCTAGGCCCTCAGTGGCGACCCCCTTCCGCCCGCCCCCTGCGGAGCTGTCCCCCGCAGCCGGAGCCGGCTTCTCCTGGGCCCGTCCTCTCCCGGGTCCCCTGCTCCTTGGCGCCGGCGCCGCCGGGTTCTGGCCCCTGGCCCACTCCTCAGTCAACACTGCCCCTGCCTTCTCCACCCCTCCCTGAGGGCCCCCTTGGTCCTCTTCTCCCATCACCGTCGGAGCAAGCTCGGGTCCCCTTGCACCCAGGTCACCCCGGGCTTCCCCTCACCTCCCAACGAGCACCCGTGCTCAGAGTCGCCCCGGTCCCTGTCTTCAAAGCCCTTTCCTGAGACACCGCACACAGCCTCTCCTCCCAGCCCCTCCAGGACGCGGGTCCCAGTTCTAGCTGGGACCCTGCTCCCCACCCGCTCCCCCATCCAGCAGTGTCATCTTCCTCCCAGCTTCCCGGAGGCTCCGGCCCTCACTGCTTGTGAACCTAGTTTACAGACGTCCCCCTCCCTGTCCCACCCCATCCTCTTAATAGCTCCCTTAGCGCTTCTCACTCCCACCTGCCGCAATAGCTCAATTTTATAATTTCCTTCCAGCCCCAGAGTTTATTCCCTTCCCTCCCCCAACTCCATATTTCGTCCTTTTCATTCCCTCTCCGTTGCAGCCTTTGTCCATCTCACTTTTAGCATTTCCTGGGGTGGAAAATGCTGGAGGAATAGTAGCCTTAGAGTATTAGAGTTAAAACGTGTGTATATTTTATAAATGAATATAAAAATTAATTTCAGCAAGGTTCTGAAGCCACAGTGTGATTGTTAAGCTGCAATCTAGACGCTAGAAGAAGAGTGGAAAAACAAACAAGCAAACAAAAAACAAGCAAAACCTCAACCACCTAGACCAACAATTAGAGAAATGATTCTCTGCTGAAGTCTCCAAGAATCCTTGGACCCTTGATAGATTTTCATCGATAATTAAAATCTTTTATAAATGCTGAATCGTGAAACTTTTTAAAAATTAGTAGATGCCTGTAGAGGGTCACCGAGAGTTACTGGAGGGCATGACAAATGAGCTGTTTGTACAAAATTTGTATTTTATACTTGACAGACACCAGAAGAAATAGAGAGACTGACAGTTGATGAAGACCTCAGTGATATTGAAAGAGCTGTTTATCTGCTCAGGTATTTTCTGTCTTTCTGTGTAATTGCGGCTCTTTCCTTCTGGCAGCATTGAATGCTTTCTGTTATGTCATGTTCTGGTTATGCTCAGATTCAGTTAACCATTTGCACAGGGTACTTATGCATTCATGACACTTAAATACATTAAAATTAGATTTAGGTGTTGACTTATGAATTTTGAGAACTGAAATAAAATATGATACCTATCTTATAGCTTGGAGGAGGAGGAGCAGAACATTTTGAAGTAACTAATGGTTTGAGTTGAACCTCATTTTTCTTTTTTTTTTCTTTCTAGCTTTGTTTGTTCTCACATAAGATTCAGTGAGTTTAGATGGGACTTAAAAGTATCCAATGATTTAAGTTCATTGTAGAATATGAACATTTTATACCATATACTATGTAGGGAAAAAACCCCTCAAAAATGGTAGTACTTGAATTTGCTGTTCATAGTATCCTGATAATATATTTCTTTTGCTATATCAGCTGTATAATTTTGCCTGAGTGACTTAAAAATTGTCTCCTGTCATTGAAGTTTGAAACTATCAGACAGGTTCTACAGAATTGTTTAAGGCAAATGGTTGTCCAAATGTTTGCAATATTTCTCTGAACTATATAAAAATTTTGGTGTTGTGGGTTTAGCTTCTTAAAAGCTGATGAAGTTATCTATGAGAATATTTAGGAAACAATTTTTTCTAAGGGCTTTGTATATATCTGTTTTAAAATTTTTAACTTGTACAAATTCCCACCCCACCCCCCATCCCTCGTTTTTGACAAATTGGGCTTCACTTTTTTTTTTGTTTGTTTTTTTGGAATCATATTTTGAAAATTGCTCTTATTCACCTCCTCCTAGGATATTTGTCATCCTTGCTTCTTTAGCTTAGGCCTACTTTGTCATCCTCAGATGCTGGCAAGTTTCATGTTCTTCTTTCTTGTTTGTAGATCATGTTTCCAGTCCCATGTTATTCATTGAATAATCCTGTTTGAAAAATCCTTCTCTATGAGTTTCTGTTCTTCCTTTAGTCAGAATATTAGTATCCTTAGAGTGTAGACCATTTCCTCCAATACTATCATTTTTTAAAGTTTCTGGATTTTAGATCTTATGTAGATGTTATTTTTCTCCTTCTTTTGGTGATCTATAGTAGCATGCTGTCATCATTCCTACCCACTTATTTAAAAGAATACTCTGTTTTATTCACGTATGGATTAACAGTATGTGTTTTGATGTTTACCAGGAGAACAGTCCAACTTTTAACCTATTTTGATATTTCACTGTGTTATATTTAAAGTGCTTTATTCCTCAAAAATCAACATTAAATATAGCAGACAATAGTCATCAACATTTGCCTTTTCCCGCAGTTTTTTTTTACTCTGAGTAGGTAGACAATTGAAAGTTTGGATAAATTTCTTTTAACATACAACAGCTGCTGATTTGAAATAAGTTTCTACTGGATTCTTTTCTTTAGTATAAATGCTGGCTTACAGTTGGGAAATGGAGACTCTTGCTCTACTTACTTGTGGTAGCAGACACCTTATTCTAGGTATCAGTGACAGGGCTAGTTTATTCGTCTTCTATTTTGGATAGTTTATTTGTATTATATTTGCATTTATTGTGTGTGTTTATTGTGTGTTAGGTTGTCTAAGTTGTATCTTTATTTCTCAGACAGAACATAAGTTTCTCCTGATTCTGGAACTTACAGAGCCCTTTTAGAAAGAGACAGGTGGGCCCTCTCTTTCCTAGACAAGAGTTTTAAAAGAGATCCGATGTCTTCTTTGGTTTCTTGTGGCTCATCTACCTTGAAGGAGGTTTTCAAGGTGACTCAGAAAGCAAACACTAGTTTGGTTGTGTATGGGTTCTCTAGCTGAGTTCTTCTTTTGTATTCCTACCATTTCACCCCCTCCTGGGAGAAAGTGGGATTTCACCTTTAGGTCAACTTCTGAAAGGATGATGCCAAAGTCTGCCAAAAAAGCTTTCTTCTCTGGGATTCAGCGGCAGGAGGTGGGGAGCAGGTTTGTGGCATAGATGTGTTCCAAATTTTGCCTCTTTTAAAGCCTCCTCATCTCATATATTGCACCTTCTATTTTGAATTTAATTTATTCGTTTTTCCATTTTTATTTCCCAATGCTGTAGCACCAAATGCTGAATCCTAATTTTTTTTCTCTTTCTATGATTTTTGGAAAGGCTTATCTTTGAGTGCTTAATCTTTTCTTCTGTATTGGATATTTAATATTCAGAATTATTTGTTGTTTTTGTGTCAGACTTGTTTCTTTAGTTTTTCTCTTATTTTGCATATTAAACACTACTTTGAAATACTACGTTAAATTAGAATCCAGAATCAAATATGTAAGCATCAGTAGGAAATGCTTTATATTAGTAAAGGTTTTGATAACATTTAAATTAAACCTCATATCTGAAAAAGCATTATATATACAAAGAGTACTGTCTTCCAGTGAAAAACAAATTAAATTGCTCATTATCTTACCCTAAAGTATAAGAGGTCAATTATTAATGCTATTTTCATAATTAAGTTTAGAACATTACATTATTTGAAGATTTGACACAGATGAATTTGTGGTTTTGTGTAAATATGATGCTGATATACCCATCTGTGGCATTTAGCACTGAAGCAAAACAACTTTCCTAATAGTCACAGCTTGTGGCTTAGTCAAAATCATATCACAACATCTTTTTCCTGTTCCTTCTCTCTGTGATTTTGGCATATATTTTAGGAATGTGCTTAAAACTTGTGAATAATTTTATTAGAGAAGAGTCCTAAGTATATATACTGTGGTTTCATTAAGTACATTTTTATTCATTGTCTCTGCCTATCAGATAATTCCAGGGCCCTAAGCGTGGCATTCAAAATATCACCTAAGTGACTCCATCAGGCTGTGCAATGTGGTCTTCCACCAGTCCCTCACTTTTAAAACATCTCTAAGATAAATTTATATACCATGCAGTTCACCCATTTTTTTAAAGCATTTTGGTTATTTTTAGTTAAAGAAAAAGCCTTTTCTAAGGGCAACAAAGTAAACTGAAGGTCAGAAGGAAGCCGGGTGTGGGCTTCTCATAAGCTCTTGCTCCAAACCCCAAAGTGATCAGAAAGCAGGGCCTCTAAGGATTCTTTTGGTGGAGTGGGCAGAGTTTCCAGGCCACCCTTGGCCACTAGGTGGGGCAAGTGGGCTCTAAGGCGATTTCCACGCTCTGGTCAGCTGGGCATGATTAACTCTGTTATTCTTGGGGGGCATTAAGTTAAGGAATAACTCAGGGATCCAAGAGAGTGGCTTATTCGGTTGGATTCTGAATCACAATCAGGAAATAGTCTTTGTCTGGAGCAACCATAATTTCATTTTTCTTGGAGCGAATGCGAAGGAAGGTGAGGTCAGTCTGGTGGTCAATTTCACGCACAGTGCTCGGTGTCTTCAAGTTGAGGTTGTGCATGAGGTTGGCGTACTGTGTGGTGGTGGAATTATCCATGGTGCTCTTGATGGGAATGCCTTCTGTGTTCACCACGATGATTCCCTGCACTCCCTTCTGGCTCTGAAGTCTCTTTAGGGTCTCCTCCACCAGTGCCATCTCTGAGGGAGCGAAAAGCTGAGCGTTGTGGTAACCCAGCCCAATTCACCCATTTAAAGTGTTCAGTTCAGTGGTTTTTAGTGTATTTACAGAGTTGGATAACTACTACCATAGTCAATTTTAGAACATTTTTATTATCCACAAAAGACACCTCATACCCATTAGCAGTCACTCCTCATTTTCTTCCAAACCCCCAGCCTGTGGGAATGACTAATCTACTTTCTTTCTTTCTTTTTTTTTTTTTTTAACTAATCTACTTTCTGTCTCTATACATTTGTCTTTTCTGGACATTTCACATTAAATTAAATCATAAAATGTGGCCTTTTGTGATTGGCTGCCTTGCTTACCATAATGTTTTCAAGGTTCATTCATGTTATAGTATGTATCAGTACTTCATTAATTTTTATTTAATCAATTAATTAATTAATTTTTACTTCATTAATTTTTATGGATGAATGGTATTTCATTGTATGGAAGACTGCATTTTGTTTATCCATCCATCTGTTGAAGCAATCACTTTGGCCTCTTTACTGCTCCTCAGATAAATTGTGTTCACACTTAACTCTGCCTTTCCCCGTTCTTGAATGCCCTTTTATTATACTTGTCCAACATTTACCCGTTCCTAGGATATCCATTCCTAGAATCCAGCTGTAATCTTGATTCTTTCATTAGAACTTCCCTAACTGCTGAAACCACGTGGTTTCAGGCTTCTCTGAGCTCCCACATCTCTTAGTGGCTGCATCCCTCAACTGACAATTAATCACTGCTTTGCGTTTCTTAACGTGTGTATATATTTTCTCACAAAGGGTTGGAAGCTCTTGGAGGGCAAGGTATATCTTACATTGTTGTTGTTTAGTCCTTTATTGCTCTTTGCTGTGATATAAATATATACCTTTTAATGGAATAAAGTTTATTTATTGATTTTAAGGTGACCAAAATGCCAGATAAATTAAGCAACTTCTGATTTTTTGTATGGTATACAATAGAATCAGATAGATTTGGATTATGTCTTATTTTATCATTATCTGTGTGACATGGGCAGGTTACTTTTGGTTTTCAAGCCCTGGTTTTCTCATCTGTAAAACAGAGATAATAATTCCTGTTTCCTAGGGTTGTTGTATTATGTGTAGAGCACCTGGCACAGAGTACCCAATTAATGTTAATTTTCTTCCCTCTTCTTTCCCCTTTCCTAACTTCCTCGTTACTGAGGTACTCAAAGTATTTTTAAGCCTTATTATTATTATTATTATTATTTATTTATTTATTTATTTATTTATTTTATTACATATCTCCCCTTCCCCCCCCCGTTGCGGGGACGTGCCGAGACTTGGTCACTGCGCAGGCGTGGCTTTCCCCGCTTGTGGGCGGCTTCTGCTTCCCTCACGGCCGGCTTTTTCAGTTCGCGGGTGGCTGGCTGTGCTCGATTTGCAGGCGACCTGCCCTGCCCGTGGCGGCTTTTGCCTGTCCGTGGCAGCTTTTTGCCCTGCTCACGGCGGCTCCGGCCCACCCATGGCGGCTTGCCATTCTCAAGGCGGTCTGCCCGCTAGGAGAGGTCCCCGGGAACCGAACCCAGGGCCTCCCATGTGGTTTCCCAGCGAGCTCTTTATCCACTGAGCTATCTAGCCGGGCCCAA
>PVKH010024041.1:0-13716 GCA_004027955.1 Chaetophractus vellerosus
AGGTGTTAGAACAGTGAAGGGCACCTGAGACTCCAGGAGAGCCTGTAGCTCATGTTCTTTTACAACAGGGTTTCTTAATCTTTTTTTTTTCCCACGTACCCCTTTGCCAGTCAGGTGGAAACCACAGGCCCCTTACTAAGCCCACACTATGCTGTGTATTATTTAATAAATATATCACACCCACACCAACACATCCCCACAAGAATCATGTTTTTTTATTATTTCAATTCAAGCTCATGGACCCCTTGTTAAGAACCCCTGTCTTACAAAATATGAGTGAACGGAAGAATGGACAATGGAACCCTGGGGCAAGTCTGTAGAACAGTGCTTCTCAAACTGAAAAGTACATCAGGTCCACCAACGGGCTTGTTAAAACACAAACTTCTGGCCCCAACCCCAGGGTTCTGATTCAGAAGTTCTGGGATGAGGCTCAAGAGTTTGCATTTCTAACAAGTACCCATGTGAAGCTGAGGCTGCTGATTGGGAGAGCACCCTAAGAAGCAGAGTCATGGAACATCTCTGAGTAGCCATTTTCAACTCCCTAGAAACTTCCCAGCAGAATCCAGAAACAATTTAAGAATCCTCTATATTTATATCACTTTTAATTTGTGTAGTCTTTTATTCCCTCAATGTGTTTGTTTTGTTTCTCATCTGTGTGGGCTCAACAGTATGTCATTGAGTTAATTTACAAAGCCTCTAGTTGCATATCTATCACGTTCTCAGGAAATATTATCCCAGAAAAATCCATCAACACAACACATAAGCCCTTAAATGTACTGCACAATTGGCATGCAAGAGAGTAAAAGAAACCAAAGAAATGCAAACAGTCATCTATACAGAGGCCTACAAAATGAATTAACAAATTAAATCCTACAGCAGAATATGTGACCCTATTAAAGGTCCATATTAGACTTTCTATAATGGGTTTCTAAAATAGGAACGTAGTCCTAGGCAGTACAATGTTACGGTAAAATAGCTCCACGGTAAAATAGCTCCACGGTAAAATAGCTCATGTTTTGGAGTCAAATGACCCATTGTGTTTCCATTTTAGCTTTGCTATTACTAGCAGTGTTGATTTGGACAAGACAACTAATCTGGGCTCCAGTTTCCACATATTTTGAAAAAAAGAGAATACGGCCTAAATTTCAGGGTTGTTGGGAGAATTTAAAAGAACACATCTTTAACAATTAGCACAATGTCAGGCACTTAAGTTTTCAATAAATAGCTGCTGTGATGACATTGAGGAGAATGGAGGTGATGGTGATTATCAGTAATCTTATCTGTTGATTTTGGCTTGTGTCCTCCATATCAGAAGTTCAATGACAATTATAATCATTACCATTCATTATTATTTTATCTAGGAATTATGATGTCCCAAGGTTTGTCAAAAGAGCTTTATATATATTTTTCATATTGCATCTTTACAAGCAACCTATATAACATAGGTAATCTTCCAATTTGATGTATGAGAAAACTGAAACTCGAAGAGCCCAATAGCTTGCTCAGGATTACCAAAGTATTTAGTGGCCAAGCTAAGATTTGAACCTCACAGGCAAAGTTCTTTTCAACATACTGCATTGCCTTCCACTATGGGACTTTAATGAGATATGGATCTCATTGGCAGTGCTGGGCAGTCAATGTTTATTTGATCCTCAGGCCAATCGACATAGAATGTTGTAGTTCCTTCTCCATGTATTGCCAACTCTTTTTATAAGATACACAGAACTTCTAAGACAACATAGACTTCTGTCTTCGTATTCCACCTGTTTGCCAGATGCTCATTTCGTGAGAGCTTTGAGGCTAAGGAAAAGTGGTCTCCAGACATTTTTTTCTTTAGTGGTTCTCTAGTCCAAAGTCTAAATGTTGAGTTTTGGTATAGGACAAAACCAGTCAGAAGTTATGTAAAATAGTTGTTTCTAGGTAATGAAGCAAAGCAGAAACTAAATTTAAGAAGTGGGATGGCAAAGTCAATATGCACCAGACAATTAAGAAGATGATTTTTTTTTCAGGCTCTTGCAAGAGGGAGAATGTTCCTTAATGAGGGACATCTGAAACAAAAGGAAGTGGATGCAGAGTCTTTTAGATGTGGGGGAACAAAAGGGTTGGGGGATTTCTTAAGCACCACTGCTTTTTGGGAGCACAGAGCCTAGGTAATGTTCAAGATGATGAATGATTATCATTCCCCACTGAACAACTCAGAGGTGATCATCGACATCCTAAGCAAGGCAAAATAGAGTCAAGAAATAGTCTCAAGAATTCTTGTTAGCATTGTTCCTTGTAAATGAAATGGAGCCATCTGTTGAGAGATGGTGGCAAAGGTCAGTTGTATGAAAGTCATAGAGATCAGGCACCTTAAAAGATAGGTGTCTGAAATGCAAATGAGAACTATTAATATCAAAAGTTATATAAAAGTAAAGGGTGAGGAATTGAACCTAAGGCTGATCAGCCTAGTGAATTCCAAGACGTTGATGGGAGGAAATCTCCCAGTTATGTGGCACTGTTCATTGAGTTTCTTGAAACTAGGATATCAGTGTTCTTGGTGATGTTGTCTACAAACTCGGTTTACCTCTCATATAACAGCGTGAATGACGTGAGTATCTCACTAGATGTCATTCATGGCTAAGACTATCCAGGGATAAATTTGACCCATGGTGAGTCCTTCACAGATCATATCAAAACATCCAGCTTCAGCTTGCAGGGATTCTTCAGATACTAAAGTCCTGATAGGAATCGGGGCAGTCAGATTTTAGTTCTCCATGACACTGAGTCAAGGCAAGGGAGAAAAACGGGAAATCTTAGTTTGGAAGATTGTAGCCAAATATTGAAGGAAATTGGAAGACTACTATTTGATAAGACTTGACAATTTACAATTTGGTCACGAAACAGGATCTGGTCCAATTTTACGGCTAGGTACTAAAACAATTTTTTCCCACAGAGTGAGAGGAAGCCATTTAATATCATTTGTCTACAGACAAGACAGAGTATGAACATTCATCAGTGTTCTAGCTTCCTAGGCTGCTGAAAGCAATATACCAGAAATAGGTTGACTTTTACAATGGGGATTTATTAGCTTACAAGCTTACAGTTCTGAGCCCGTGAAAATGTCCAAATCAAGGCATCATCAAGATGAGATCTTCTTCCTGAAGACAAGCTGTCCAATGATCCTGGACTCCTAGGTCACATAACAAGGTACATAGTGGCACCTGCTGCTCTCTCCCTTCTCTCCCAGGTTTCATAGCTTCCAGCTTCATGCTTCCATGGCTTTCTCTTCTCTTTGTCTGAATTTCATTCTCTTATAAAGGTCTTCAGTGAGAGGATTAAGACCAACCTAAGTTAAGTTCCTACTCACCAAAAGATCCTACTTACAATGGATCCACATGCACGGGAATGGATTAGCTTCAAAAACATACTTTTTCTGGGGTCCATGCAGCTTCAAACCAGGAAGAAAATTTTATCATTTAAAAATGTTTCATTTCTCTTTACTAAAGTACTGTTACTAAATTGTTATGAGCTATGAATAGCTTAAGAAAAAAAAGAGAAGGGGATTCCTTATATTTAGGAAATAGACCATTGAAATGTCGACAATATTCTAAACAAACTGCAATCATCCTTCATCATTTCTTTCAGTCGTATGTCATTCTTGTTTTGCTCGAACTTTTGACTTAGCAGGTTCATGAACTCATTTGATTCTCAACTAGGGTTCTGGAAATCCTGACTTAGTCCACTGTATGGTCTCAAAGTTGCTTTAGCAGTGTCATCAAAAGCCTGTGCCCAAATTCAAAGTACCTGGCATAGCCCATCTCCATGAGGCTTTGAGACAGTCTTTACTGATGACAAAGCACTCAGATCTGTAGCTGATTCAAGAGTTTTAAGGGAAGCATCAAAGTAAAGCACACACTATCTGTGTGACAAAAAAAAGACTTAACATGGCTATGGCCAACTTATTGCTGGTAATATTCAATACCGAAAGATCTAATGAGAGTTAGTTTATAAGAATCTACACTTGAAAAACACGGGCCCTAGAAGATGCTAGTTTCAAATTAAAGAAGTGAAGTTGTGACCAAGTTAACATTTTTAAAATAACGGAAACTATGAATAATATAATACTCTACTGTTGTTGTCTAGTACCATGCAAAGTGACACCAGGACTCTAATAAACAGAAAGGAATCATGGACAGCAAAGTCATTAATTATCTAGGAATGTCCCATACAATATACAATTTCTGAAAGATTGAGGAAAAATAAAATTTTACCCATACAAATTTATCCTAGGGAAGGCTGATTTGGCAGTGCTTCTCATGAAACTCATTGATAGTAACATATCAAATAAATGTGATTTGTAACACACCTCGTTTTACAAGGTAAAAGGACAAATTCTTTGGGATTTTCAGGGGCCCTCTGGAAATCTCAAAGACAGTTGTAGTTGCAAAGGATATCATTTTCGATTCAATTTTGGGAAGGAAAACTATCAACCTTGACTGCTTGATTGAGATAGGATCACAGGTGTCTTGCTTTGAGTCTTTTATGCCAACCCCTGAAAATTATATTCTTAAATTGAACCTATTGTGAAACTTCGATTAGATTAGACCAGTTTAGAGCCTTTTTTCCAACTTACTCAAAATGTTATGGTTTTGATGTTACTTTTTAATAATAAACTTTATTTTTAGAGACATTTTAGAATTACATTTACAGAAAAATTATACTGAAAGTATAGGGAGTCCCCATATAATACCCCCACACCCCCACATACATAGTTTCCCCTATTATTAACATTGTACATTAGTGTGGTATATTTACTAAAATGATGAAGCAATATTGAAGAATTGCTACTAAGCAAAGTCTATAGTTTACATTATAGTTTATACTTGGTGCTGTACAGTTCTATAGGCTGTGACAAATGTGTAAGGCTGTGTGTCTGTCATTGCAGTATCATACAAACAGTTTCATTTCCCTGAATCTTCTGTGTTCCACCTATATATCCCTCCCCTTCCCTTCTGAACCCGTGGCGACCACTATCTTTATATCAATATTACAAGTTCTTCTGTTAACACAAGATAATAACTACAATAACAATAAATCTACTTTTGTCCACGGTCACTCTCTCCCCTTACGTTGTTCATTGCTCAGTCTTGAGGGGTTTGGGATGAGAAGGGACTTAGATATTACGGCACAGGTGGCAGGAGTTGTTTTGCTTTGCAGGTGCAAATACTCAGTTAAGGGCCTTTTGATTAGATTGCTCTAGTGGGTTATAGCCCCGGGGTGGGTCTTAATCATTTTACCAGAGTCCTTTATAAACAGAGGAATAAAGAGCCACAGACACAGAAAGACCTCAGAGACAGAGAGAAGCTTCCAGAAGTTGATGAATCAGGAGGAGAGAAAAGCCAAAGATGGAGCAGCCTGAAGCTGAAAGCAATGAAACCTGGAGGAGGGGGGAGAGACGTGCCTTCTGGGCAGATTACTCAGAAGGTAAAGAAAAACCTTTATAACCTTTTATTAAGAGTAGACTGATAATCCAAGAAAATGTCATTTTAACAGAGTGAAAGCCTCATTCTATTTTGTATCGGTATATTTGATACTAATGCTCTTTTTGAAACCCTCATAAACAAACCCAACAAACCTTAGCCACCTTTGACCATAGCAAATAAAATGCCCATTCTGCAAACCTTCTACAATGTTCTACATCCGTTCAGATTTTGTCCTAGACTTTAACAATCACTTATTTTACTTTAGGACAAAACTATTTTTTTCTTTCCCTTAACAAAATCATTCTGTGTTATGTTGCAACATCAGTCCAAGGGAAGTTTTAGGCCTTTCTTCCAAGAAAGTAATGAAATGAGATCCTTTGGAGATGGTCTAGTATTTGACTAGAGGCAAGGAAGGAAGAGGTCTAGATAAGTGGATTGCAAACATTTTGCCAATGAAATCCACAGGACAAAATACTTTAATTATTACATATATGCTTATATTTAGTTCCAGAAATGTTTGATTTCCATAACACAGAACTTTACTGTGTATAATGCACACTGGCATTTTCTAGTCCATTCTCTGCTATTATATATCACTTTTTAAAGCTGGTAGTGACTAATTAAAATTGATTCCCACTAAAGTATTATAGTTCACAGTTTGAAATGCAGATATTTAATATCTTTTTAAATCATTTATTTTTATTATCAGTATAATTTTATTAAATGTTTCAAAATTTTTAGAAAACAAAGATTCAGCCTAATAGTACTAGTATCATTTTCTGTGGGTTTTTAAAAATACAAATACATTGCTTTCTAGTCTTTTTAGCATAAATATATGGCAGATTCCCCAGATACCTAAATAGATTGGCAACTTCCATCTCCATGTTTGGTGTTTTACCAGAGATGAAAAACTGAGAGACTCATGGCAAGGCAGTTTTGTAGATATGCGTAACCATTCCTTTATTCAGGAATATTAACTGAGTGCCGATGCGCTGGGAATGGTTCTCAGTAGATAGAAACAAATAAGAAAGGCAAAGCTCCTGTCTAGCTGAATCTGACATTCGAATAAAGGGAGAAAAAACCTTGTCATATTTATTTTATTGGAAAAAAGACTTTCTGTCTCTCAAATTCCACTTCTTGACAGGATTCCTCTGACGAATATATGTATATACCCAAATCACATCAAATAGATCATATTATATATGACTACATAGATCTGCCACATATTTGGGGAGAAAAATGACTTTCACGTTGAGATTATTTCTTCCCTGATTTTTTTCACTGGGGGGTGGGGATGCGGTAAGGGAGAGGTAGGTGTTAAAGTTTGCTTTCATCTATGAATACGGATAGGAGATAGTTATTTTGGTTTCTGTTTTAATGCCTTCTTCTACAATAAATTTGGCAACTTGCTGTCAGTCTCCAATTTTCTAAATTATTATTTTACTAATTCCTGGAATCTGAAGTCTGGGATAAGCTAGATACCTCCTGATTTCCCTCTCCACCCTGCCATGGGGTGGAGAGTCACAGCTGGCCATAGTACCCAGCAGTGAGTAAAGGATCCACCTCCTCAAAGTTTACCGTTGACTTGGAGACAAGGGACTCCTGTCTCATTTCTAAAAGTAATTTCAAAATCAATAGCAAGCTCGGAAACCCATTTCATTAGACATAGCATTGCTTAGGGTCATTTAGAAGAAAGATTAGTTTAATGAATTTTGGCACCCTGTTTAAGGGAACAAAACCATGACCATATGTTAAGTATAACCATATTTTGTGCAGCATGTGAGTCAAAAGAGTGATTTAATAGCTGTAATATAAGAAGTGTTGAAAACTCTGGCCAGTTTGTGATTTCCAACATAGGACACATATAAACAGAATGAGAAACCCAAGAAGTGAAGTGATGACTGTGCTGAGTTCTGGACAAATTTCATTTTAAGACACAGAGCCAAATTTTCACGTTCATTTATGCACACACACTTCCTGTGGCCTTCCTTGGACATTTATGCATGAAGATGGGAGGAGGATTTGATTCAATCTCTTCGTTCTCATTCATATCTCCCCAACTCTTGTTCCTGAAATGACATTTCACAGTGTTGGAAAAAAATTAAAATATTTGACCGTCCTGCAACAAATGTATCATTAATTATATAATGATAACATATAATATATAAAATATAGCTAATTTTAGTAGCTACTCCTTATTTGGCGCTTATTATGTGCCAGAGACCATTCCACACACTTTACATATATGAACTCATTCAATCCTCACAAATTCATGACCATCAGGTGCTATTATTATCCCCATTTTACACATAAGGGAAGTGAGGTACAAAGAGATGAAGTAACTTGCCTGAGGTCACACAATTATTAAGTGGTGGTGCTAAAAAGCAAACCCAGGACATCCGGCTCTGGAGCCAAGCTCTCAACCACTACATTCCACTACCACTTGATAAAGGGAAGCTTAGAATGGGCAATATTCATATCTCAATGCAAGATCAAAAGGAAATGAAAATATGAAAATGAACACAATAGCTAATCAGTTTCTCAAGATCAATGCGAGATCTGTGAATGTTTGGCTCTGGTAGACAGGCTTGGTAGATACAGGTGATCCCACTCTTGGCTTCAAATGTAGGTAATGCAAATACCCCAAATTTGGGCTCACTTTCCAAGTTGGACTGAAGCATCAAATGAGAACAAACAAATAAGGTTGAGCTTTTCCCTTTCAAAGAAAGACAAGTTATTCCCCTCCCTCCCACACACAAACACACACATGAAAAGTTTTGTTTGTTTAATCAGTGCAGAACTACCAAATAGTAGGTGTCTGGATACCAGGGGAATATAAATAGGGGAGGTAAACTAATTCAAACTTCCTTTTCCCTAAACTCTCATTTTTACCCAACGTAAAAGCCTATGGGTTTTACTCTTGTCCCAGTTTATATAATCACATTCCAAACTACTTACGTGGATTTTTATGAGGAATTTTTTCCCCACACATCTCTTCCTCCCTGATCAGTCTCTTGTAATCAGCTTTATACAAGAATTACATTTCATTCATTTCTTTTTCTTCTCCTTCTATTTTGTAAGCTCTATGACTTGGTCATCAACTGAATGTTGAACCGGGTAATTAGATGGTTCATAAGCTCCAAACATGTTGCAACTCATGTCATACTCATGTGTACTTCTCTGCCCCAACTTGATAAAATGAGTGATACTGGGACACGATTGCCATAACCTCTTTCCCCCAATCTGGGTGTGTAAGCTTCGACTGTCTGAACTTGTTCAGATGGAAATGGTATTACTAAACCCCTCCTGTGCCCTCAGCTGCTGGTTTTATTATGTAGGGTGAATGAGGAAAAGAGCTCACCAATGAAAAGTGTAGGGGTAGGAAGAAAAAGCTAATCTCTCTGAGGCAGAAGTCCTTTGGAAAAATTGATGACATCCTAGGTCGTTTTGAAATCATATGTAGTAACGGAAATTTTTTTATTAACAAATAGTCGTAACCGAGATTGGCAATTTGGAAAAAGTACCCAGCTGTGCCAAGAATTCCACCCTTCACCTCTAAACAGGGGCAGCCCATTAAACAAGGACACCAAATGCCTTAGTCCTCAGTCATCCTTTTGTTCCTGGCATTCCATCGTCATCTCTTTACCCATCCCCAGTTCTTTTATAATGCACTGTAGATGGGTCCTTTTCATTCCTGAAGTTAATTTGCAGTGATAATAAGTGCTTGCTTTCCTCAGCTCAGTCAGTACCTTTCTCAACAACTCTCAGACTGTGACTCTCCATGTCATTCCAGGGTCCTGGCCCACATCTGCCAAAGTCACGCAAACACTTGCTACTACATGGTGTAAGATAGGAGGCAAAGGGAAATATCTCGAGGGGCAGGCGTGTTCTCTGTGGTTCATTCATCTTTCCTTGAGCTGGCCCAGCCCAGCTTCTGCCTGCAGCTTGTCCTTGTTGACCTCCTTGCTCTTTTTGCCCCTCTGGATCTCCATTTGCTCCTTTCTCTTTGCCTTCCTCATTGTCACTTAGTTTAGCTCATGGAAGGAAGAAATGTAACACTGAATGACTACCTTAGAATCCATCTCAGAACCTGGAAAATGTAGTTAGCATCCTATTAGCTTTCTGCCTGAATATGATGATTTATTTTAGTAAACTTTTAATTTTGGAATAATCTTAGATTTACAGAAACGTTGCTTCACCCGGCTTCCCTTAATTTTAACATCTTCCAAAACCATGGCACATTTGTCAAAACTAAAAAATTAACATTCATACAATACTGCTAACAAAATGTTAGATTTTATTCCGATTTCACCCGTTGTTCCACTATTGTCACATTCTGTTCCCAGACCTAACCCTTGCATTTAGGACATGAGGATTTTAAGTGGTGATGGAAAGCAAGTCCTCTACCTATTCTCCTGCTGCAGTGTGTGTGTGTGTGTGTGTGTGTGTGAGTGTGAATGCATGGCTTTATGTAATAATGCAACTACAATCACTGTTAGCACAGGTTTTCCTTCCTAGCCTTTTGAGACAGACACTACTGACAAGGTGGGCTGGGGTTGGCTTTATACTGACTACTATATATTCTTAGGCCTTTGCTTTTCAACTCTGGCTACAGACCTGCATCGTCTGAGGAATGTTTGCAAAATACACATTCTTGTTCCCTACCCCAGAGGTATTGAGAAAGAGTCTCTAAGGACAGAGAACTAAAATATGTGCTTTGAAAACCGTCTCTGTTTTGTGCATCTAAGGACGTTTTCAAGGAAGTGAAAAGACAACCAACAGAACAGGAGAAAATATTTGGGAGCCATGTATTTGATAAGGGTTTAATAGCCAAAATATATAAGAAACGCCTAGAACTCAACAATAAAAACACCCAGTTTAAAAATGAGCAAAGGACTTGAATAGACATGTCTCCGAAGAAGATATACAAATGGCTAAAAAGCACAAGAAAAGATGTTCAACATCACTAGCCATTAAGGAAATGAAAAATCAAAACCAAAATGAGATACCACTTCACAAAAAATTTTTTAAGTGCACAAAGTACTTTTAAAATAGTTTATTTAAAAACCACAAAGTAACAAGTGCTGGTGAGGATGCGGAGAAAGGGGATCCTCAGTTCACTGCTGGTGGGAATGTGAAATGGTGCATCCACTGCAGAAAAAGTTTCGTGGTTCCTCAAAAAGTTAAAACATGCAACTACCATATGATCCAGCAATCCCACTTCTAGGTATATACACAAAAGAATTTAAAGCAGGGGCTCAGAAAGATATTTGCATACAAGTGTTCATAGGAGCCCTATTCACAGTAGCAAAACAGTGGAAGCTACCCAAATGTCCAAGAGCAGATAAATGGAGAAACAAAATACTGTATAAACATATGATGGACTATGATTCAGGCTTCAAAAGGAATGACATTCTGATACATGCCATGACTTGGATGAACCCTGAAGGCATCATGTTGATTGAAATAAATCAGACACAAAGGGAAAGATAGTGTATGATTCCACTCATATAAAATAGCTAGAATACGCAAATTTATAGAGACAGAAAGTAGAGTATATGTTATGGGGTGAATGGGTAAGAATGGGCAAATGGATGAAGGGTTTCTGTTTGGAGTGATGAGAAAGTTCTGGTAACAGAGGTTGTGAGGGTAGCACAACATTGTAAATGTGATGAATCCCACTGAATGGTAGGCTTGGGAGTGGTTGAGATGGGAAAGTTTATGTTGAATTTATGTTTACACAATTATAAAAAGGAGTAGCTACAGACACAGTGACAGTTAAATGCAATACATGGTCCTTGAATGGCTGTAGTACTGGAGGAAAAAAATTGGGAGCTATTAAAAAATTGGAATATAGACTGAGTTTTATATCAGTGTGAAACTTCTTGAACTTGATAGCTGTACTTAAGATGGTTACAAAAGTGAATATCCTTGTTCTTAGTAAATATACATGGAAGTATTCAAGGAGCCTTGACATTTACAACCTACTCTCAAATGTTTAGAAGAAAGATAGATAGATAGATAGATAGATAGATAGATAGATAGATAGATAGATAGATAGATAGATAGATAAATGGATGATAGAATGATATGGCAAATGTGGTGAAACACCAAAAGTTGGTGGATCTGGGTGTCTGGATAGGAGATATGTTGGCACTCTCTCCATGGGTTTTGTATTATTTTACAACTGTCTGGTAACTTTGGAATTATTTCAAAATTAAAAGTTAAGAACAGAAAAAATAACTTCCAAGATTACCTGGGTGGGACATTTGCATTTCAGAAGCTAAAACAGAAGTTTCAAATTTATATCCCCTAAAATGGGACTTATGTCTGGGTATAAATATATTCATGTAATAATATATGATGAATGTTAAATATATTTTAATAGCTTTTCCTTGCAGATTATAATTTCCCTTGTCAATATTATTAAGCCCATCTCGCACATTTTAGGTTAAAGACTAGAGTGGGATTCGTTCATAATGCTAGGACCAGACTGCTCTGAGGCTTACTTGGATACAATATCCTCCCTGAATCTTGGGGCTTGAGAGCCAATGGCCTTGAGTTCAAACACGGACTGCTATTTATGGACTTGAGAACGTTATCTAACCTCTTTGTAATTGTTCCTTATCTGTAATAAAGGAGAATCATTATTACAAACATGCTAGAGTGAGCATAAACCACCTGACACATGGAAGGCTAAAGACATGCTATTATTTACCAAATAGGGTTAATCCCCAAAACCTATAATACTTGAAAATTGAGAAAATTTAGAAAAATCACAGCATTGGGCATATGCAACGTTATATCCTGTATTTACCTTCATTTCTTGTATAGTTGGTATTGCATCCTGTTAAGAATTTCCAACACAACCTTCAATTACATATTTCATTGATGTATACTTGCACTTAGAGAGCAAGAGTACCGAAAAAAAAAAAAAAGCTGCAAGTGTGACAGCAAGTAACAGCAGTAGAAACCAGGGTCCTGCATACAGTACTAGGAGTTTTGTGGGTGACCTGCCATGTGGGACTAGAAACAGCTGACTGCACATATTTCATCTTTATTTATTCTATAAGATAATATTTCACTTTTGAAAATGTGTGTCAGTTTTTTTAAAAATTCACTTTGCAAAATGAAAGTGAATGTTATCAAATTTATCTTACACTTATACGGCTTGATTGTATGACCCACTGAAAAAGAATATTACTTTACATTTTACAGAAACAACTTTTTTAATTGGGGGAAAACGTGTGTTTGTCGTGGCAGGTTAGAGGTTCTAAATGAGAAGACTTTGTTGTTTCATAATAATTGTGATAATTTGTATAATTTGTTTTATTTTTTATGTGTTGTCTGTTTTCTCTTTGAATCTGAAGAAAGGTAAGAATACTCATGAACAGGTTGGAAAATATCCAAATAATAGGTTGGCCAAGTCCTACAGATGTCAAACCAAGAGAGAGTTTCCCAAGCTTAGAGACTCTCACCTCTCCCAGTATGGATTTCTCCAGCTCTTTCCCTTCACATAGCCCCATGTTACAGATCATCAAGCTGGCACATGACACCCGCTCCCGCAGGCCACTTGATAACAGGATCTGTTAATTGTTAATTAACAATTGCAAAGGAAACTTCACAAGGGCAGGAATCTTTGTTGGATTCACTGACCCAGTCCATGTGTTTAGTCTAGTGCTTGTCACATAATAAGTGTTCTGTAAATATTTGTCGAGTGAATGAATGACAGACTCTGTACTCTACATTTTAAACACATCATCTCATTTAATCCTTATCACATCCCTATGCTAGGAGATAAATGCTGTTTTTATCTCCATGTTATAGAGGTGGAACAAAGAGTCTGGAAAGATTAGGAGACTTCCCGAAGCTCCTCACCCAATAAGTGGAAAGCAGGTGACTTCAGAGCCCGCGTGCTAAGCCTCCTGGGACACTGCCCGCTGCCTTGCATTCTGGGACCCGTGTGCGCCTGCAGGCTGGCTTCAGGAAACTTTAGGGCACTGGGAGGATGCAGGAGGTATAGTAATTGCAGTTTCATTCTCACTGTGCAGGCTCCTCATTCGGTTCCCATTCTGACCGTCCTCAACTTTGGCAATCTCTTTCCTTCTGCCTTTGCCATATTAGGACCACATTGCCTTTCTCCTCAATCAGTTTTTTAAGGCTTTAAAAGTAAATGACTCCCACACAGTTCTGCATGTTATATGATGGTATACAATGGCCTGGTCTACAATGTGAACTATGGTCCATGCTT
>PVKH010024042.1:0-13714 GCA_004027955.1 Chaetophractus vellerosus
GAAACAAAACTCCTACTTTTGGAAATATGATTTTAAAATTCTATTGTCTCAATTTTTTCTTAAAATCCCCTAGGTGTATACAGATTGTAGATCTAGACCACATTGTATTGTACTTACATGATCTTATTTCAACCAAGTCTCAAACAGAAAGAGGTAATAAGAAATGTCAAAGGAATACAAGTTTTTTTTAATTAAATATTGCTTTTGTATAAGGGGCCAAGGCAATTAAGATGGGAAATAAAGGGAAAGTTTCTGGTAGAAAAATCGGAAGGCAACAAGCAACTTCCTTCACACCAACCAAAACTAACGGTGCTGCAAACAGGATATTTTGGAGGCAGATTTCCACGAACTGTCAATCACCCTCAGGGCAGTTATCAGAAAAATTACACCCATATATTCTTAGAAATCACTTGGTTCTCTCCTCCCTGCGTAGTGCTATGGTGTTAATCTTCCTCTTTGAGGTGGTGTATATTAAATACACGTGGCTTGATGTGAAAATGCTAGGGGATTTTTGCATATTTCCCCATCTTAGATGCACAGATGTTTTAAAAAAATATTTTGCAGAGGTAAGTAATGATTTGACTCATGCTCCAGATAATCTTTTTGAAAGGTGAAAATATTGCTCTAAAAATTAATAGTTCTTTATAAGGAAGGGATTATATTCTTGGTAGAAAAAATATATGGAGAATAGCCATTTTCAACAGTTTAGCTGTTCTCTTATTTTTTTGCCTGAAACATTTGACAGATACTCCTTTTCTAGGTCCCTTGATAGAGTAAGAAAGCAGTATGAATTATTCTTACAGAAATTAATAACCAGAGAAAATAATGTTTTAATAAGTGGCACAGGCCAATATGGATATAAAGTAATTTGTACTAAACAAAAAAGGAATGGTCTGTAATATTAACTTGCAGTGTTGTGCCATATTAGCATCATCTTTTACACCCTTGTTGTCTATTCTCATAAGGATTTTCATATTTATTCTATCGTTTTGGTTTCTATGAAATAAGATAGGAATATTATTCACGATTTAACTACAAGGAAATAGAAGTCTAGAGAGGTGAAATAATTTTCTTAAGGTTACAAAGCAGGAGGTGGATGTGGTTCAAATGATTGGGCATCTGTCTGCCATATGGAGGGAACTGGGTTCGATCCCCAGGACCTCCCATTGTAAAAAAAAAAAAAAAGCTTACAAAGCAAGACCAGGGACAAATCCTGCCATTGTAATCTTCTGGCCAACTGAAAATGTCAAACTGTGGTACCTATGCATACTGTAGATCTGCCTTATGTGTTATTGTTTAGACTATTTCATACTCCTGTCATTTTGCTACTTCAGAGCTACTACGTCACTTGAATGTGGTCCAATCAAAAACTCACTGATAATGTATTCTCTAATAACAATTATTTAGACTGTTCTGTAAATAATTACCACAGTATGCAATCCTTTGAAAGAGATATCCTTATTTCCGTTTTACTAATGAGAAACAACTTAGAGAGCTTAATTATATGCGTAAGATCACACATGCAGAATTGGATAGAGAGGAAATGGAAGCCAGCTCTGTCAAACCTCAGAGCTGGCGTCTTCGACTTCGCATATTCCCAAGATTCCTCAAGGGAGGTTGTAGAGCTCCAGCCAATGGTGCTACTCAAATGTGGATAGACTAAGAAATAGACCACAGCTACAATTACAAAAGGATTATCTGAAACAATCCAACAAGCATTTATTGCTTAAAATGTCATGCAAAGAAAATTGTTAGCTACTCATTATTACTCTAGGAAGCAACCACTCTGAATGGAAACAAAGTTATACCCAAGGATGGTGCAGACCTTCTAAAGTCTTATGAGTAGAAGACAATTCTATTTAGGCAGGAATGTGCTTTTGTAAGTGCATTTGTTTCCTGTTCCACCTGCACTCCTCAGAACTCTGCTCTGTGCCTTCCTACGTCTCCTGGACACTTATGGCAATGCCTCCCAGGCTAACACAAAGTGACAGTCTAGCCCCATCTCTACTCTTGCTTACTTTGGATTGCACATTTGCAGGATCAGAAGGCATTGTTTAATGCTTTGGGGCTATGATCAATATCAGATTGCATCTGAAAATACATAAGTAAGTAAACAATACTGACTAGGAATAACTATTCACTTATGCAACATCTAGCACATACTGGCTATTCAGCAAATATTTGTGAGTTGAAGCCAATAATATCAAAAACAATTCAGAAGGAAGCTTCCCCAGGGAATGCAGCAGTGGGGGGGAGGGGGGAAGCCATTGAATAATTGAAAATTAAATGTACTTTTGTTTAGACTCATAGAAAAAAGTTGAAGAGGATTTAGAGATAATCAAGTCACATGAGCAAGCTGAGGCCCAGAGATATATGCCCAAGGTCACAAAGATAATTAATGGTCAGAGCAGGCCATGAACCCAGGATGCTATACTCTTGGTTCAGCACACTTTCTACAACATTATCAGTCAGAAATTTTATTTCTAAACTAAACTCCATCACACTCTCAAATATGTGGCGACTGCAAAATAGATTTTTAAGTACATGTGTATTTAGGCCCTCACATGCAAATGCTTAAAAGTTACTGACTCTGTCTTTGAGTCAAGATTTTTAGTCAGGAGACCTAAGCTCTATTCTCAGCTTTTAACTAACCACTCTGAGTGTTAGTCACTTTACCATGCTGGGTAACAGTCCCCTGAACTGGAAAACAAAGAGGTCAGATGTATCTGTTAGGTTACAATTGACCACATACATACATACACACACACACAAATTCAAACTAACAAATAGCATGAAAAAAGTAAGTTTTTATTTCTTGTAACTGAAGAGACCAGAAATAGACATGTTTCAGATATGCATTAATCCAGGGGCTTAAATCATGTTACCAGGACCTCGTCCTCTCCCATTTATCTGCTGTGTTCCTCCATGTTGGCTCTGCTTTCAGGCCCCATGTGTCACAAGATGGCTGCTAGCTGCTCTAGGCCTACATCTTCCCAAATTCAAGTCCTTTGGGAAAGAGTACCTACTTTTCTCTAATAGTCACTACAAAAATCTCACTTTGTCTCAATTCCTGTGATTGGATAATGAATGCACTCTTCACTAATCCAATCACTGTACAGAGAACTGATTATCAGACTTGCCAGGCCTAAGTCTAATGCCTTTGACCAAGTAGGAGTCAAAGTGAGGGAAGACAAGGATAATCAACTGTACCAGAAACACATATACCTGGAGTGGGAAAGGTTGTATTGCCCCACAGAAAAATCAGGGTATGGTTATCGGAGGAGAGAAGAGGTAATGGTCAGGCAAAATCAACAACACAGGACAAGATGCCTCAGAGTTCACTTGTGTATCCATTGATTTCTGATCTCTGAGCTCCTCTTCCTGTTAATGTCTAGCCAAAGATCTGAGCATATATGAGCCAAGGAGGAAACTGAGCACCTCCCTGTGCACCAGGGACAGGTGATTTTTACACCACCACTGCCATGGCCTGGACTAGTAACTAGCCCTTTGCCATGGGCCCCTCGCTTCACCTCTGCTGGATGGTAGTTTCCAGTTTCTTTATTGTATTCTGCAGCTGCATGTCACTTTGCTTTTGTACACACTCTTCTCTCTCCCTTATCTTTCCATGTGTCTCTAGAAAATGTTTACTGATCCTTCAAGAACTGACCCAAACATCACATTCCCTGGAAAATATATCCTGATTACAGCCTCTCTTTGAGTGAGATTGACCACTCAGTTGTGCTTAGACCTTCCTACCTACCCTGACTGGAGTACACATCATACTCTACAGCACTCGTTTGTTTACATAGCTTCTCCATGGATATTGGCACCTGGAGGACATAGCAGTCTTTCAATAAACTTTGTCGAATTAATCAATAAACTCTAGTTCCTCTGAACTAGAACATTACTGACTCCCATCCTGTCACTTAAAAGATAATTAAGAATGATGTATCTCCCTGCTATACCCCTATCCCAAGCCCTGGCAATAATCAATATGGCAGTACAATCTTATATTTTCATGAAGTAGAGTTGATCCTTTTTTCTAACCATTGTCAGGACAAGAGTGTTTATTTGATTTTCACTGAATGGGTGGAATTCCACACATCAAAATCTGGTGGGCTTTAGACAATGTGCATCCCAATTCCTACACTATCATATCCATTTCTTCTGCCCATTGTCCTAGCAGTTCTTTGATGAGAGTACTGAAACACTTTGAATGGAGTTTGTTGAGTGAAAAATTTGTGTTGCCATTATTCCTCAGATATGCTGGTTAATTTGAGAAAAAAATCTGTATGTTCTGGGAATCTGTTAATTAATCATAATATTCCTGCTAGCCAGAGGTTACTCTACCAGAGAAGTACAGCATGAAAAGCTTTCCTTAGGGAGTTGCCCGACAGTGGTTTGGGGGAAGGGTTATTACTCTGTGTGCTCCAACTGTATCCCATCTCATTATTTTTATATAGGGAGAATCAAATTTAAGTGGGCCTTTGAAAACGCCTACAAAAGGAAAAGAGAGGTAACATACAATAAGTAGGGGTAGGTCATTGTCCTTGCCTTGGTTATGGGAGTGTGTAAATGAACTTCTGACGACATCCTCAGCTGACAGCAAGGAAGAGCCCCCATAGCATGAGTCCCTGGGATAGCTCCCATGATTCACTGTAGCTGGGGAAAGCTCAGTCTGAGAGGCAGCGGTACTGACGTGGTTAGGCTATTCCCTCTTAGGGCTCATTTAATATGTTGATCACCAAGTTATTGCCAGTTTTGCTTAGGACTAAGGAACTTAATGGGAGATACTATCCAAGCTTAGTGATATTTCATTTGCTTAACTCATTGTTCATGACTTGGGAAAAACCAACAAACAAACATTCAGAAAGTATGTATCCATATTTACTAAAAGAGTTCATTCAGTATTGAAATACTGGTGTTATTATCATTGCAAAGCCTCTTAGAGACCACACACTACGCCACTGGAAAAGAGTCTTTTTGGCAGATGACCACCAACAGAGCCTTTTAAGAGTTACACTCTCATGCTACTGCTATGGCTACTCCACCTTTTAGGTTCCTTGAATAAGCCAGGCTCTCCCTCAAATCCAGGCTTGGTACATACTGGTCCATCTTCCTGGAATGCCTTTCTCCCATTCTTTCCCTGATCCCCTTCCCCCCCAATTTCAGCATAGTCAAATCCTATTTTTCCTTTAGTTCTTAGTTTCCGAGATACGCCTCCCATGATCTCTTAGATTAAATTTTACTCCCTTGCGTCCTGAACTTTCCCTTCCCTAACACTTATCACACCCATAATTACTTGTTCAATGTTTGCCTTCCCTGGATGACTTCAAATTCCATGAGGACAAGGACACTTTCTTTTTCACAGCAATGAAAAGGAAAAAAGAGTATGGAGTGGTCTGATTAAATTTGGGGAAGATGCAGAGAAAGTTTTCCTAATGCTTATACAAATAGGAAAAGAAGAGGATATCTGGAAAAGAAAGATGAACTAGAGTCAAAACTATATAGTAAGTCCCTTTTATGTACCATGCACTGTATCATGATATGCCTGTAGCTGAATATGATCACAAAGGCAACCTGCCTCTTTATATTTATGCAGATGTTTTGAGCTCTTTGTTTTATACATCATTGTCTTTACATTCTTTCAAAATGAGTTCAATCAGCAAACATTTATGGAGTACCTGCTTGGTGGCCAGCACTGTGCTAAGTGCTGTAAGCTGTATGCTTTATCTTTTCTGCCCTGCCTTCACATCTCAGCTCTCTACATCCTTCCTAGATATTCAGTTCTTTGTGCATGTGTGTGTATCCTTTTCATTTGCCTTTTAAATGAACACTCTGGGGTCACAACATGTATTAGTACTGTGTTAGGTAAGGAATCTGGGACGTTGCTAACATGACTCAACCCAACTCATGTTCTACAAAGCTTCATTTATTTCACATCCCACCTTCATTCTGATCACGCTGCCTTTGCAGTGCAACTGAAGATTAACAATGATTAAATCCAGTCTCCTGAATAAAAGAAACAATGCTCTAAATCTGTTTTCTTACTGTAAGAAAACCATGCTAATCTCCATTTACATATTAGAGCCTGTGCTATTCTACAAAGAACACTCAAATTTTCCATTTTTGCTGGCCTACGAAAAGAAAAAATATTCTATCCTTGGCAATTGGGGTTTTTCTTCCACTGCTGGAGTCAGGGGTGGAGTGGGTAACAAAAGTCCTCTATTCCCAAACCCCTTTGCTCTGATGGAGATGCTCCATGAAGTCTGGAATGATGTGGGAAAGGATGGGCCTAGGGTTTTGCAAATTCTCAAGGAGCCAGGAAAGTCGCATTACCAAGGCAGAAAAATATAAGTTAAACAAGGATTTGAAACAAGCTAATGTTTACCTAGTAGATGCAAGGTCTTCATCTCCCAGACGGTGCTAATTCTAGACATGTAAAGGAACTCAGGGTGATTCAAGTGGATAAAATCAGAACGCTAGAGAGAATTCAATAGGAACTATTAGAGAAATGAGACATTGGGGGTAATCCGCCTTCCAGAGAAGAGGGAAACATTTAAAAACCTCAAACAAAATCAATCATAATTCAATTAACTTCTCTGTCCAAGGAGTACTCCTGAGGTAGAATTTCTACCTAAAGCCAAAAGGTGATGCCCAGAATGAAAAGATAGCAGTACAAATAGATGCTGAATAAGAGAAAAACATCAGAGAATGTTGTAAACTAAGTGAATAAAAAGAACTTCTCACCTACTTAATTCCGCCAAGATTGAATTTCATTTTACTAAATATTATGTGTATGCCTCTTAACAGCTGACCAGCTGTGCAGTACTGCACTACAAGGAATGAGGTTTCTGCAGACGTATACTCCCTATGCCACAGCCCATGAGAAAAGTGGTATTAGCAGAAACGTGATTAATAGGACCATGCTAATGAAACTACTGGTTGGGAATCTAAAAAGGGGGGCAGGGAGGTGTGTATTCCATCACAGAACCTTCTTCCTCCCTTCTAAAAAAAAAACTCTAATATCTGAAAGTACAGCCTTAGTTAAATTTCAGAGGGAGATAGGGACTATTAAGAAAGGAAACCTTTTCCTTGGTTAGAATCATATTTGCCTCTCTCCTGAAAGTCTAAAGAATTTGGACATTATAAAACTGCAATTTGCAGAGTCTAGTAACCCACTTCCACATGGATACCTTCTTATCAAATCATCAAGGGGAACCTGGGAAACTTAACCAGGTTGGCAACCTTTGCTCAGGACATGTCAGTCAATTCAGTTCTGCAAATGACTCAGGAGGTGGAGGCGTCCTTAAGACTGGAGAGAGGGCCTTGGTGGGTGGCCTAGAAGGGAGTCTGGGTGATGATATAGAAAGACACAGAGATGGAGCTTCTTCTGGCCATGAGAAGCTGCTGTGATAGGGGCTCAAACTCCAGCAAAAGATGCTAGTCCATACCAAGACCATAGAATCACTACAGTGAATTGGCCCAGGTGCCAGCCTAACATTACAAATAAAGAATCTTGGCTTTGTCAAAGGGAAACCCTGATTATCCTAGGGAACATTACAGATACACTGAAGAGCACAAAAAGAAATAGATCAAAGGTGTGGGTAACAATAAAAACTAGTATATATATGTAAAGCTCTTTCCCACAAATGCTTGCATTAAATCTTCACAACTCCAGGACAGAGGAAATGAGTTAGATATTCTGTTACCATTATTGCTGTGCCCACCTTTCTCACGAGGCTAGAAATGAGATGGTTAAATAAAAACTACCCTCATGTGGCCACTCTGCGCACCATGAGACCACCCGGGGAGAACAGGCTTGCTCCTTCCACTCTGCACATGGAGGCAGCTTGTGCCCAGATTCCCCACAACCCAGCCCTCACACAGGGAGCCCTCCCCCACATGGCTGGGCCAGATCCCACCTCAGACCTCCAGACAACCTTGTCACCAAATGACTCACTCTGTCTTTGGAATACTTGTGGTTGATTAATTCTAATTATAGCTTCCATTCCTATAATCCTCATATGCCAAAAGTCCATCGATGTCTTAACCCCTTATTGCTCTTCCTTCCTCTCTCTGGCTTTCCCTCTCTTCAAATCACTGAGCTCTCTGAAATCTTCCTCCATGTAAAAGAAAACTCTCTTATAAGCTCAATTTCTTCTTCCCTCATTATTCTGTGTATTTTACCTTGCAAAGAACTCAGGAATAGGGTAACAACTTATTGGCTCCTTAATGCCACTTTAGAATCATCACAATTCCACCTTGGTGCCCATGCCTTCTGCCTATACCCCTGTGTACATTTCTATGTTTCTGTCATCTACTGACCTCCTGGTCACATTCATTCAAGACATGGCAGTCATCTTCATCCCTCAATCCCACCTTCTGTCATCATCCTAGAAGATTTTGGTGTCCATCCAACACCCCCAACCTACTGCTCCTTGACCCCAACTACACAATAGCAAATCTCACTTCCCTCCACTTATGTTCTCCCACATTGCCAGGAATACATCCTGAACCTAATCACCAAGAATGGTTCTACACCCAAAATCTTAAATACAAATATCCCATCCTCTTATCCAGCTGCCTTTCTTCTGGTGTTCTCAGGACCCTCACTTACACACATCTGCTTTTCAAAATCATTGAGTCCTCCAGCTCCTGGCTCTCCATTTCCTTGCAGTTCATTAGCCATTCCCTACACAAACTACAAGTACTTGACCATCTGAACTACCTGCTCATCACCACCCTCAAACTCATGCCCATTTCTATATTGCAAGCACCTGGAAAATTCCTAACACAGGATCAATGCCATCTCAGCATGTGAAAGGCTGAGCACTCCTAAGAAAAGAAGCTATAACCATTAAGATTATTGTGACAACAAATATTTGGTCTCTGATCTCAGTAGTTCTGTCAATCCTTTTACTTTTTATTGACCAACTCTCCCATTCTTCTTGGTAATTATTTTAAAGCCTATACAACCCTATCAAGGCACCTGTGACAGTTTGACACTGTCCCAGACAAATCCTGTTCTTAAAGCTAATCCATTCCCGTACATGTAAACCCCTTGTTTTATGTTTTGAATTTTTGAAATTTCTTTATTACTTATTATTATCAGGCGCTAGCTTAATACTGCAAAATTTTTCAAATTACCCTTCCACAATCCATCCCCCCCTTCCCCACCAAAATTCTTGATAAAGAGCTTTTCAAGTGCTCTCTTTTCTGTATAAACCTTTATGAAATAAAGTCACAGAACTGTGTACATCTTGCTGTGAAACACTGCCTGTGACTGTGAAGGCATAGCTGCTCAGGCTTCCTTTACTGTCCAGGTCCTGAAAAACTCTTGTTCATGAACAGTCTCTTCACAAAGCAAGTCCATCACTTACTAGGTTTATCATTCTGAGGGTCAAAAACTTTCTCACAAAGTCTCAGTCCAGTCTCTGGCTTAGCTGCTGTACGTAGGCACTCATCACTTCTTCTTCCTGTCTGTTTGCAGGTTTAGCATAAATTACATTGACTGGAAAACCAAGCTCTCCAGGAATGGGAATATTAGTGATTCCTAGTGTATATATTTCTTTCTCACCTTGGTTTTTAGAATTACACTTTTGGAGTTTCTTTGGATGTTCAGAAATGTAGAGCATTATACACATCAAAGTCCTGTCAGCTTCATTCTTAATTTCATAGTTTTTGAAGAAGACATTGACCTTGAAGTAATAGATGGCCTCATCCACAATATCTCTCTTTTGTCTCTCTAGGGGCAGGTCCTTTGAATTCACTTCTGATGGGTAAGCAGGGCCTTTTGATTAAATTCACTTCAGTTAAGGGCCTTTGATTAGTTTGTGAGACCCAGGGTGGGTCTTAACTCTTACTGGAGTCCTTTATAAATGGAAGAACAAAAAGCTGCAGACACAGAAAGAAGCTGCAGAGAGAGAGAAGAAGTTGAAATCAATGAACTCAGGAGAGAGAAAAGCCACAGAGCAGCCAGAAGCTGAAAGTGAGGCCTGAAGGAGAGGGGAGAGATGAGTGGATGCTGTCATGAAGCTGACCTCCCACAGCTGCAGCTCCAGGGAGAAAGGATCTACTGACAGTGTCTTGATTTGACACTTACATGGCTTCAGAACTGTAAGATTTTAACCAAATAAATCCCCATTGTAAAAGTCAACCCATTTCTGGTATATTGCTCCCAGCAGCTTTTAGCAAACAAAATCAGCACTCCACCAAAGCCTACCCTTCTCACTCTAAGAAGACAACGCAACTTTCTTCTTCAGTGAAAAAAAAAAAACCCCGATATCCGGAGAGGTAAGAGAAAAGAAAGGGAGTATGATGTAGGTATGGAGTTTGTATGGAGTATGGTGTCATAAGAGTCAACTTTTCTGAAGAATCCTCTACTCTCTCTATGAGGCCATTATAGAGAAGCTCTCAGAGCTCCCCCTGGGCTCCTTTTTCTTCTCCTTTCCAGAGCTAGATCTCATCCATTCCTATAGCATCAATATCCCTCTTTGTGCAAAGGACTTGAAATCTCTATTTTTCAGTTCAGACCTCTTTCCCTAAGCATTGTTAAAAATTCAGGGGGCCGGCTGGATAGCCCAGTGGATAGGGTGTCGGCATACCACATGGGAGGCCCCGGGTTTGGTTCCCGGGGACCTCTCCTAGCGGGCAGACCACCTTGAGAATGGCAAGCCGCCATGGGCAGGCCAGAGCCGCCGTGGGCAGGGCAAAAAGCTGCCACGGACAGGCAAATGCCGCCACGGGCAGGGCAGGTCGCCCACGAATGGAACGCAGCCAGCCACCCGCGAACTGAAAGCCGGCCGTGAATGGAAGCAGAAGCCGCCCACAGCGGGGAAAGCCGCGCCTGCGCAGTGACCAGTCTCGGCGCGTCCCCACAGCAGAGGGGAGGGGAGATATGTAATAAAATAAATAATCTTTAAAAAAAAATTTCAACTCAACATTTCCACTCATATATCTAGAAAGTACCTCAAACCCATGTATCCAAAATTGAACTCATAATGTCTATACCCTCCCCTAATGGCTAATAAAGTGACACCCAGGTCACTTCTCTTATCTCCTCCTCAGTAAAAGGCACCATCACCCAGTTGCTTGAAATAGAAACCTGGTAGTTATCCTTACCTCCTCCCTCTGCCTCACCCAATTCATCAACAATTTCTACAAATATTATCTCCTAACCTTCTCTCAAATCCAATAACTTTCCCTGTTCAAATAATGAACAACAACCTTGTTCAAACAAGGAAACTAAAGCTGAGAGAGGTTAAAAAGTTGCACAATCTCACTCAACTAGTACGTGGCCAAGACAACTCAGACTCCCATCTGCCTTGAGAGTCGTGCTCAAAGTTTAAGAATACTGCCTCACTAGAGGGAGCTTTCAGAGTCAAAGATATCTCCAAGAAATACAAATGACACTATTTCAACTTCAGAATGGCCCAAACCCAAAGGAAGGGTACTTGGAGCCATCTGAGGAATGTTCCTCACTGCACCAGTAACAGCTGTCAAGTCATGAGTGACACAGTCCTGGCTGTAAAAGAAGAAAGAATGATTTCAGCAGTTAGACCCAAAGATCACGCCAACCTAAATTTACCTCGGGGAGACCATATACTCAATATGGCGGCCTGTATGCAGTAAAGATGTCCTTTCCAACATTGTGGTATCTTTAGTTGCACCACCTAAGGATCCTTTCATAAGCATATAACCTTTTATCAGCTGAACAAAGGCAAACTCATTCACCTACTAATAATAAGGGTCAAGTGTGTTTTTATTGTCCAGGGGTGATGGTGGCACTAGCTGAGCCAGCTCTGGACTGAGAAAGAGTCAGCAGAGATATTAAAATATCAGGACCACCTGTGTCTTTCCTTCAAAGGCCTCTTTCACTCAGAACATCCGTGACAAGTATCTAGAGACTCTAAAGAATTGTCCTGAAATTCATTCTTCAGTGAAGAGATCATCTTAGTTTGATTCATGAAAAGTTTTTTGTAGGGCTTTCACTTCAAGTTTTGAGTTTGCCATATATAGTAATTATGAGGATAATAACACTAGCTAACATTTCTGAGCACTTGCTAAATGTCAGACACAAGCTTAAATGTTTTACGAGTATTAACAAGTGCAATCTTCCCAACAACCCAATATGTAGGTATTACTATTATCTCCCCTTTTTAGAGCAGAAAACGGAAGCATAGGGAGACAAACTAGCTTAACCATGGTCACACCCTTTGTTAGGGTTGGAAGAGACAAAACAGATCTATTTAAAATAAATAATATTAATACAAGGAAGCAGTTATCTAATTCATAATTCTTGTTTCCAGATAAAGTAATCTTTTAAACATGAACTGATGATAGATGTTATTAACAGGTCAATATTTGTAGCTAACAGACTTGATTATGCATTTTTAAACATAATTCCAGATTTGTATTAAATGATCTATGTTTGTAGCTAATAGTGTTGATTATATGAATTTTAAAGATCCTTTATTTTTGCTCATGGTGTCAGCCTTGTCTTCCTCATAAACACACAAGTTTTTCAGATTTAAAAGTATAAATAAAAGAAAAATGAGTTCATTTGTGGCTCTTGTTAGTCTCCCTTTTGGGTAGTAAAGGAAAAGATGCCTTTAGATATTTGGATTGTCCTTCCAGGTTCCCAGAAATGGGAGGACTGGAGAAAGAGTTCCAGAGGGGGAGCCTACATCTGTCCTAGTTATTGGAGCTGTTTGCCAAAGATTTCAGCTCTTCTCTCATCGGGCACCTCTGGTGTTGGGTGGGGCCATGTGACCATTTCTGGCCAAACCGTTGTAAGCAAAAGTAACATCACTTCCAGACCAGACATTAGTTAATTAATTAGGGAAGTACAAGACCTCCCAAAGCTGTTTTGTTCTGTTTGTTGTTTTGTTTTTGTTTTCTAACTTATGGCTTAGTGAACAAAAATGATCAAGAGATGGCTGCTTCATCAACTAGGTTCCTAAGTGATGTCAATGAGCAGAGCTCCCTTGCAGCCACAGGTAGACATATACCATGAGTGAGAATAAGCTTTTCTTTTTTAAGCCACTGAAAGTTGAACTTGTTTGTCACCACAGCATAACGTGGTTTATCTTATCTCCTTCTGTTTACATTTAGGCTCATGTGGTATCCTCACTGTCAAATCCAGAAAGATTCAAACGACCACAAAGTAGTGCCCTTCACCTGGAAAATGTTTCTAACCATCCAATTTATCCACTTGGGTTAATGTTTCTCCCTGGTTTCTCTCTTTACACTTCTGGTGTCAATGAAAACATCCATTGGAGAAGAAATACCTGCAAGGGAAAAAAAAATGTTCAGCCACCCCCACCCCAAAATCATGTTAACTTGAAAATTACGTAAGAATAGATGGGGGGGGCCAGCTGTAGCCCAGTGGATAGGGCGCTGGAGAGCCGCCCGTGAGTGGGGCAAGCCGCCTGCACAGCAAGCCGCCTGCGCCGTGAGCTGACTCGGCGCGTCACCGCAATGGGGGGGGACAAAGCAGACACAGAGGAACACAAAAATGAACACAGCAAGAACAAGCAGAAAGGGGGGGATATGTAACAACAACAAAAAAAAGAATAGATGGTGGGACCTATGGAGAGATTATGCAAATAGGATCTGTTTTTGATACTGTATCATCTTTCTGAAGCTTTATCTTTATCTCTTCCTGAGAGTGGTTAGTCAAAATATTCTTTGCACTGGTACCTCTGTTTGG
>PVKH010024043.1:0-13713 GCA_004027955.1 Chaetophractus vellerosus
GTGACAAGGCAGCCTCTGATTGGTGAAGGCTGGTATGCGACCAGGCAGCCTCCGATTGGTGGAGGCAGGTTTTTTGCCCATATATGGCTGGGCAGCTTCTTGCAGGCAGGGAGAGGCGGAGTTGTACTATGGGGGGAAGGGGAGAGGTAGAGAGAGGTGGAGCTGCACTGCAGCAGGGAGGGGAGGGGAAGGGGAGAGGTGGAGCCATACCACTGTGGCTGTCAGTCATCAGCGTAACTTGAGAGGCTTCCGGCTGCTGCTTAGGCTGCTGTTTTACCCCATTAAGCGCTGGGGGCTTTTACACTGCCCCAGTTCCTCCCACACATATATATACGTATTATGTACATACACACACACACATATATAATGTTTATAGTTGCTCTTAGTTTTAAGATTATTTTGAGCATGGATTTATGTCATTTGTTTTTGTATCCCCAATGCCTGCTATACCGACTGATTGGGTGAACAAATAATAGGGGGGGTTTCATAGTTTACAATATCCCTTTCTACATCTGCTTTGGTGACAAAATATTTCATTTGGAAATTGCATTTCTTTTAATCAATTACTTATGGACATCACTAGATACTCACTAAATTCATACCCCTAGATTCTTGGACATCCAAGAAGAGCTTTACTGCTTTGGATTGGGATATTGCTTTGCTGTAATTGAATATCACGACATTTTTTTCTCATTGAATTCTATAATGTTTCTTCTACTGAAAGTTTCCAGTCACACCTTTTGAGCTTACCATGAAATGATGTTTTCACAATAATTATCTTCATTCAACATTTATGGACTGTGCCGTGTGTGGATGGTACCCTCAGGTATACTGCTTGGCTGAAAAGAATAAATCATTCAAATATAATATATTCTTCTTATCATGATGAAGGCAATTTTCTAAGAAAATCACCTTGGTTTAAAGCTTAAAATAGGAAATTAAAGAACAAGAACATTAATAAAAAACCCTGACACATTGAATTTTTATCACAAATTAAAAAAGAAAAGAAAAGAAGAATTTATATGTTTTTGTCTACTTTGCTACACATGCAGGAACTTCTCCTTTTATACAGCTTTACAAAGAGGGAAAAAGGAGGTGAAATGAAAGTTTGATAAACAATAAGTCCCGAGATTGCAGTGAGACGGTAGTGAGGGATAAGGTGAGGTTGAATAAAGGCTAAACAGGAGTGACAGGAGAGTGAAATGAGAGCAGCTGCTCAGGCCATAAACTCAGTGAGTTAGGAACAACGAGCATCAGTGAGTCATTGGGCACAATTCTAACCTACTCTGGGCGTCATGGGGGAAAGCACAACCCAGATAGCAGCACCCAACCAAGTGGTACTTTTGCAGGGTGGTTTTGTAGGGCATGGCCTGGAACGTCTGTAGCAGAGGCACTGAGAGTCTTCTGAGTCAGGAGTGCATCAGTTTGCCAACTACTGTATTTGCTGATCCTCAGCGACCTAGTAAAACAATGCATTGTAAAGTATCACTGTACTTTTTCTCAGGCAATGCTGTCATGATGGAAAGAGTTTTAGAATCAGAAAACCCGCCTTTAGTGTGACATTATAATTGCTTTTCTAGCTAGCTGAATTGTTTTGAGTGCCAACTTGACCTCTTTGAAAGACTTTGCTATATTGGTAAAACGAGATCAATAATAGCAATTCATAGCCTGCACATTCAGTAAGTTTCTATGAAATTCTCATAGGAGATACTTTATACTAAAATCTGTAAATGGAAAAGAACTACACAAGCTTACAGGTGGGAGCTCCAGAGATAACATTCTTGGCACGATGTTAATGCAGTTATGTCAGAGTGAGGACTAAATTTGAATCTTGGTCAGGAATTTCTTAGCTATGTGTGCCTGGTGTATTTGAACTTTCCCGAGCTGTGGAGCTTTCATGGGCAAAAGTCTACAAAATTGCTTACCTTAGGGTTATTTGTAGGATTAAATAAAGTAAATTCTTTCCTTGATAATTGAAGTATAGTCTGAGGAAGAGCAGGATCAACTAGGCGCTTATTAGAAATTCATGACTGCAGATGCCACTCTATACCTATTGAATCAGAATAGGCATTTTAACAACGTCCCCAGGTAATTCATATGCACATACATTTGAGAAACTGTTTTAAATCACCTTGGCAGATAGCAGACACTGGACTTACTTTTCGGAGTTGAGAATTTCTTTGATAAAGTTTATGTGCTAATGAAATTCTTAGTACATTGACATATCAAAACTCAAAAGAAGTATTTTCTGATGCAAACTATATATAAATGACAAGTTTAGAATAAAAAGTATAACTTTTGACCTCAGATTCCTGAGAGGTAAATGACAAGATGGTAAAACTGAGAATTACAGGTTCTGAGTTTGAGTCCTAAATCTTTCCCTAACTGATTAGGTAAATTTCTCAAGAACTCCAAGCTCAGTTCTGTCATACTAAAATGGGAGTGATGTTAAATATTACTTCTCAAGAAAGTTAAGATTAAATGAGCTGTTTATTGTATGCTGAAGTGATCTGTATTGCACATATCCTGTTATTTTGTTGCTTCTCTCATGAAATGCTTACTATTTTACAAACCTGTGCATCATAGCAGGTAAGTTTATCTAAAATCATTCTTGAAACATTGCCTCTTAGACCGTCTGGTGATGTGTTTCTATGAATAAAGTGCTCCATTTTTTTTCAAACTAAAATAACAAAGAAAGCTTATCTTCTCCACAGCAAATAGTACACATTTATCTTGTGAAAGATGCAAATGTTGAAAAAGATCATGTTTGCATAAACTTTTATTGCTTAGACTCTCAGAACCAAGTATGAGATTCAATTTTAGGGATCATTCATGTTCACTATGTTGTCAATTATTTATTATAGATACCATTTCATAAGTCTTTACCACTCTCATTATTGTGTACCAATTACTTCTCTCATCTTATGGTTCTACTTCTATTTGCCTTTGCCTTTATTTTAAATCTATTTATATCTTTCTACATTATTATATTCCTCCTTGCAAGTTATCTTATGTCCTCTTGGAAATAGGGGAAGAATAAATAAATATAAACAAAGAGATACCTTAGAATACTGCTCATAAGCAATTTATCTTTGAGATAAATGTACCTCTATACACTATATAGATTTTAAAATGCATTTTAGGATGGAATCACTTTAAGAATGTTAAGTAATAGCCACACATCACAATTATACTTGGTCTTGTTAAAACTTCAAGATGTAATTGTTAAAAAATTCAAGTTTTCAACAAAGTCTTTTCAGAGATACATGGTATTTTTGCCTTGATTCTCAGCAGTTTTCTACTATCACAAGAATAAAGAAAAACAACATGAAAAATCTAATGGCATAGCAAGCCACTTTTGTCTCTAGAGAGTTCTTTGAGCCAATGACTCATTTTCACCGGAAAATGTATTCTACTACAAAGAAATTTCTAAAATGCCCAGAGGTGATGGCATTTAGGCAATTGATTTGAAACAAAGCAAAGAGATTGATTACAGAGATTTCCACAGTGAAACAAATGGAGTCTCAGTTGCAAGCTGGCGTTCACATTTGAGATTTAAGCACAGTTAAGATAGTCCTGACCTTGGTTGATAATCAAGCTGGACTCTGGTGTATCAGACCTCAGTCATGAGATTCTTTTTCCAGGAGTTATGAGAATGTGAAGTGTTTTCATGAGGAGCTTCTATCTGCCCTATTCTGTTGATTAAGGAGAAACAGGTGAATTATAGAATCAGAAAAAAATGACTTCAGAACTATCCAGTCTTTGTTCAGCTTCCTTCCAATCTTTGGTGGCGTTTTTTTCTTTCTGTAAGAAAGGGTATTGCATGACTTTCTAACATACGGAAAAGATACAGTGTCATCATTTACACTGGTTAAAAATGCATTCTCCATCATTTTTTCAGCTCCATGCCTCTCAAACATTTTTGTTTTAAATATTTTCTCTTTATTTTTGGAAGAAAATAATGTGTTGCTAAGAAATTTCAGCTAATATGAAGGAAAGAATGTTTTAATAGGAGAAAGATTATATTGTTACCTAAGACCATATTATACTTTAAACCAGACCTAGCACTGAACCTACTTTTAAAAAATTTCATGCCTCCATGAGAAGGGGAAAGCAGAATCAAAAAGGTAAGCAGACTGAGAAAGCCCTGCTGCTTTCCTTTATTTTCTTTCTTCTTTTGCTTTCCTAAAATGTTACTTCCATCTCTTCTTCCAAGTCCCACTGCCCAAACCCTGTGCTCGCCCCTGCTGGATATTTAGCTTCAGAACCACTTCTTAGTATTGCCTGGCCTCTACTTGGTGCTTTTGTTTCCTATTTGTGCTGTGTCATAATTACACTATCACTACCAGACAGGTGGTTCTTAACTCCTCAGCTTCAACGGTTTCTAGGATACCTGCCACAACTTAAGAGAGTAAGAATACTCATTTAACCTGGCCTCCTAATCAAAACTTGGAAATATGTAGATAACACTAATGAGAAGCGGAGAAGAGCTTGCTATACAGTGTGGGTTATAAAAACCATAAAATACCAGTGTCAGAACAGAAATGAACCACGAAGTTATAGCTCAAGCAGACTGCATAAAGTTGGAGCCAGAATCAGTTTCAACATGACAGCATTGATCTAGGTAGGAAGTTTTACTACAAATGAAGATACATTTCATTTTAGTTAAGGGTGTAAAAGGTCTATTTATATGAAAAGATAGGGGTAACTTGGGGAGTAATTAAACCGGAGGTAGTGTCCCTATAACCAGTAAGCCTGGATGGGACTAAGTCTAAGGTAATAAAAACTCAGGAGAATACAATGGAGGGCAAAACAAGGATTTTGGGAGCAAAAAGAACCGGAATGATTGTTTTATGAGACATGTCATAAATTCAGAGCTGATGAAATAAAACACATTGGTGTATTATGGTTCTAAAAGCTTGATACTCATGCTAGGAAGGCAATCTGACATTTGTTTTATAGAAAAGTTTTTCCTTTTTAGACCCTTGATAATAGTGCAATCATTTTTTTTTAATTATAGAAGTTGTAAGTTTGCAAAATATCATGCAGAAAACACAAAGCCCACCGCATTATTAGCACCTTTTATGTACATTTTTTACAACTGGTGAAAGAATATTATTATTATTATATTTGTACTGTTAACTTAGTCCTTGATTTATATCAGAATTCCCTGTTTGTGTTGTACAGGCCTATGTTGTTGTTATCATTTTTAAAATTTTTATTCTAGTAACATATATACAAATTTCCCCTCTTCACATTCAAATATATAATTCAGTGCTGTTAATTAGGTTTACAATGTCATGCTGTAAACTGAACTATATATTTTGTAGCACCACTAAACATTCTTTTAATATGAGAAATTAGCAGAGATGTATTGTTATCACCTTTATCTAAGGGGTTTTCAGGACCACTGACCATCACTGTACTGACTGCTAGAAACTGGAGGGAGTGAGAAGACAGGAATCATGAGTAATTACAGAGTATAGATAAAAAATATTTAAAGCAAAAGAAAAACAATTATGCTCTGGAAGGTAAGAATATTTTAGAAATCTAAGTAAGTTTGCAAGATCATTCTTAAGTTTAGAAAATTGTAAACACTTTTGTGAACAACTCATAGATTTATAAGTAGATTTCACACCACATATGTGCTCTCAATAACCACTACACATTGTCTGAAGTTTCTAACCACATCTTACTTGTCAATAAACTCTGCATTACAAATGACATTACTGTTGCCATGGTAACTAATGTACATTAATGGGTAAATTAAAGAGAAAAGTTTGAAATGAGAGTGACATTGAGGTTGTAAAAATTGTGTATCTGGCTATAAAGCCTGCTGTATAGTAATACCCATTACTTTTTCTTTTTTTTTGGAGAAAACTAAACTAAATCTTAAAAATTATGGGAAAATGGAACCTTTATAAATCTGGTAGCTCAGATGCCTTAGAGTTTCAGAAAACTTGAAATTACCTTTACCTTACTCTTTTATGACACAGTTTCATCTTTGAAATGTCTTGTAAGAGCAAACCTAAAATTATATGTAAAAATGTTGGAAGATTACCTATCATTAGGAAAAATTATTAAGTTTGAGATGAGTTTTGAACTAAAATTTAGAATGCCTGAATGAATTATATTTACAAAATAATTACTAAAACCTTGTTTTAATTTGTTCTGGGTATTTTGTTATCAATGTAATTGAGAGAATTTATTTTGAACCTGATTTATTCAACACTTATGGGATGTACATGTATATGAATATGTTTGTGGGTTTCTTTTTCTGGTCTTTTTGCATTTTAGATGTTTCTATATTTGAATCTATTTACTTACTTAAATATCCTTGGAAAAAACACAGGTAGTTAGTGAATGTTCAGGGAAAATCTTACGAGTCATTTGACGAGCGTATTAAAAAACAAATAAAAAAGATTTTTACTTCTAGCCAAGAAAGAGTTATAGGAACTAAATTTACCCTGCTGCCTAAAATAACTAAAAACCAGACAAAATATATAAAACAAGTTTTCAAAACATTGGACATCATCAGTAAAGGACTTAGAGAGAAAGGAAACAAGCACGATGAGCCCTGTGATTGTGGTAATGGAGTTGTGGATTGTAACACACCAATGGCTAGAGGGATTGTGTCTTCTCTAAGAGAATTCCATGCAATCATTGTATATTGCAAGAAAGAATTTGGAAGTCCTAAAATGTATGATTTTGGTGCTCACCTAGGTCATCTACAGCAACTTGACATAAAAACGGTCATTGTAAAAACTGAAGGGACAGTACCATTTCCATGTTTACCCAGCCTTTTTATAAGAAAGAAAATGCGCATTTTGTTGGATAGGTTTTATGTAGAGTGGAAAATATCCAGACTTTGCTTCATGATTGTAAATGGCAATGTACCAGTTCATTTTCTTAACTAAGTCTTGATAAGGCAGGGAGGACCACCCTAGAATCAGATTCTTGAGGAGATAAGCAAACAACCGAGACTAAGACCAAGAGTGGAACATGTGCCGTTGCAGTTGGTACTCAGCCGAATTTTTGGAATGGGAGAGATGGCTACAAAAAAGCATTGAATAATCAAGTTTGAAGCAGAGACCTTTGCTATCCAGATACTGAGAAACCATTAGTACCATCACAAATTCAACAGATTAACGCTAATGGCAACTCTTCCTGGTCAGGTGAAATGAAGTGCCTACAGTTGAGGGCTATCTTTTACATGAGCATGGACAGAAAAGAATCTGCCTCATCAGATTTTCCAGCAGCACCAAATCTGTATTCAGGGCGGATCTTCTTAGACAGGGCAATAAAAACATCATTCACAACAGCATGCAAGTTCCTCTGTCTTGCTCACTATTAAAATTCCATGATATAGTAAAAAACAAACAAAAACACAAACAAAAACAACAACAAAATTGAACACGTAGCTATGAAAGGTATTCAATGGAAAACAAATCACATTTCCAAGCATTGACTGATGCTAAAAGCTTTAGTTAGACTTGACATCACAATAGTTTGTCTTCCAATCCTTGAACATGGAATAGCCTTCTATCTATTTGTCTTCTTTGATTTCTTTTAGCAATGTTTTGCAGTTTTCTGCATTTAATTCCTTGATTCTTGGTTAAATTTATTCCTACATATTTGATATTTTCACTGCCAGTAAATGAATTTTTTTTTTGCTTTCCTTTTGAGATTTTTCAGCACTAGTATATAGAAATAGTACTAGGTTTTGCGTGTTGAACTTTTATACCACCATTTTAATGAATTTGTTTATTAGCTCCAGTAGCTTTCTCATGGATTTTTCAGGATTTTCTATTTATAGAATCATGTCATCTGCAAATAAGAAAGTTTTACTTCCTCTTTTCCAATTTTGATGGCTTTTATTTCTTTTTCTTGCCTAATTACTCTGACTAAAACTTCCAGCACAATATTGAATAACAGTGGTAGTCGTGGGCATCTTTGTCTTATTCCAGATCAAAATCTCAGCGGGCTTTACAACAAAATCAACAAGCTGACCCTAAAACTGACATGAAAATGCAAAGTATCTAGGAAAGCCAAAAACAATTTTGAAAAAGAACAAATTGGAGATACACTATCTGATTTTGATTTATTATAAAGACAGTATATTATTTGTGTAAATCATGACAGTATATTACTTGTGTAAATATAGACAAGTAGATCAATGGAATAAAATAGAGGGCCCAGAAATAGATCCACATATGTATGGTTAATTGATTTTTTTAAGAAGGTGCATGTAAATTCAGTGGCAGAAGGACTGTGTTTTTAAAATGTGGAACCAGAGCAACTGAATATCCATTATTCAAAAAAAGAGAACTTCTGTCCATACATTGTACCACTTAAAAAATTAAATCTAAATAGATCATAAACCTAAATGTAAAACCTAAATCTATAAAACTTCTAGAAGAAAACATAGGAGAAAATCTTTGGAATGTTGGTTCAGGCAAAGATTTCTGAGCTATGACACCAAAACACAATACATAAAATTAAAAATGTATGTATAAATTAGATTTCATCAAATTAAGAACTTCTATTCTCTGAAACCTGCTGTTAAAAAAATGAAAAGAAAAGCTACTAATTGGGAGAAAATAGTTGTAAATTATATGTCTGATAAAGCACTTGTATACAGAACATATGAAAAATTCTCATAACTCAGTAATAAGAAATCAAATAACCCAATACAAAATGGGAAAAAGATTTGAATAGACACTGCATAAAAGAAGATATATGGATCACAATTAAACATATGACAATATGGTCAGCATCATTAGTCATGAGAGTAATGCCAATTAAAACTACAATGGGATATTACCACATGTCTATTAGAAGGTCTAAAACTAAAAAAACAACACACCAATGTTGACAAGGATTTGTAGAAACTGGAAAACTCATACCCTGCTGGTGGAATGTAAAATGGTAAAACCATTATGGAAAACTTGTCAGTTACTTAAAATTGTTAAACATGCGCCTGTCATCTGATCTAGCCATTATACTGTGTGAATGTGTACATGAATGTTCAGAGCAGCTTTGTTTATTTGTAAGAGCTGAAAATAAACGACTCAGATATTCCTCAACAGGTAAATTATTAGACATATTTCAAGCAATCATATAGAGGTTTGTATCTGCCAGGACAAGAGTTCATTTTCTCTTGCCTTATCGTTTTTGTATAATGATGTTTGTGCAATTATTTTGATATTTTAAACAAAAATTAAAATGTATATATGAGTGATAAAAATTGTGCTCTTAAAATGTATATAGTCAAGACAAAGTGAGAAATTATCTGATGCACAACAATGACAGGATCTGTACTTAAGTCAATCCTCAGGGTGTTCAACTGTAAAGGCAAAGAGTGAATTAAAAATAGGTCAAAATCCTTGTAGTCATATTATAGCTATTTGCATCTAAAAGGAAAAGTGTATTTGAGATTTTATAATTTTACATAATTCTCTGGAAACAAGAACACCTTTTAATATTGAATTCTACTGCTTATAATTTTTTACCTTCAACTTCCATATGCAATTTCAGTAATGGCAGCAATTACACTCTAAAGTATCAATGAATTAACTTTACCTAATATTTATTTAGCCTCGATTATAACTTTGCTTTTGCTTTATGTTACATGAAGAGTTATAAAAACTAGGCCATGTCTTCAAGGAACTTAGAATCGAATTGGAGAAATTACACTTCCATACAGGGTGTGAAGCAAGAGTTATATCTGTGCATTGATTAAAAATGTTTTGTTTCCTGATAACAAATATGAAATTATCCTTTTTCTGGCCAATAAAAATAATTTTTTAAGGCTATGAGTTTAGTCTAGCAGCAGTGCTTTATGGGAGATTCCCAAAATACGGTTAAGAATTAGGAAAATATTTATATACCTAAGTTGTCAGTTTATTTAAGAAAGGTATGCATATAGAGGTGCCATAGATTATAAGAGTAATAAAATACATGTCACAAACTTCAGTATAAGATAAATCTAATAACTTCTGTTCTTAAAAGTGACAAAAACTCTTAATTTGGAATGTAATAATAGCCAAATTCTTTGGGTTTTCTTTTTGAGGGAATCTTTTATTACCATATATCTCTTGGGGTTGCCAAAGCTGGGTAATGCATGCCTGCGTGCTAGCACTAGAATCACTGTTTGAGAATCAGATGTCTCCTTGTAAATAGAGTGGTTACCAACGGCAAACTAGCTTCTATATCTTACTTTAAAGACAAAAATTATCTTTGGGAACTGAAACAATATTGACATTCTTAATAAGAGGTTGCCTATAAGCTTCAATAGCACAATCATTTTAAAAATTCTTTTCCAAGTCAGATGTCATCTGAGGCCATTCAGGTTACTATGTGATGCAGAATGTGGTAGGAATAGCTAGAATACAAACATTGTGTGTATTTATGATTTATGCTTTTTACTTAGGTTTCACTCTTATTTTTTCTTATAACTATAATCTAACAGAGTCTTCAATATATGATTGATATAAACAATCAAATATACAGACTATATTTGAGAAATATTAGCACTTTTGTGATACAAAGCATGAACTCATGCTGAATCCAAATTGGTATTCTAACAGGCACCTTTTGTTTGATTTCAGTAGTTTTTAGTGCTGATTACCAGGGCTAACTTTTGATAACCTAAATTTGTGCCAGGTTCTTCTACTATAGAAATCTTAACGATAGAGAAAGAAATGTAATGGTTTCAGAGATTATGCACTACAATAAATATTGGAATGTGTCATATGCCTCACGTCACATTTCTATTTTTCTGGTGTCAAAGGCATAAAATGCCACGGAGACAATGGGGTGCTGAAATATATTTGTTTTAATTCATACTCATTCTTACCATTCAATATTATTCTTGGCGCTCATGTAGAACTGTTTTGGTAAATTCAATGATTTCGTGTACTAATTTTATAAAAATCATTCCTCACCCTTGGGACTCCAGTCTTGTCACATTATATATGGTAAACATCTCCAAACAGATTCATAGTAATTATACGGTAAATTAATTAGTGTAATTGATTCTATTTTTAAATTCACAGAACATACATCTTTCAAATAACTGAGGGATATGAAATGCAAATGACTATTCAGAAACAGTACCTCAGAGTCATTTGACCCATTCCTGAACATGCCATGGTCTAATTTCACCCAAACACAAAATGTATATTCCATGCAAAGAATTATAGATTCTCTATTTTTCATACACACATATCAAATGATTTATCCATATATATATATACAATAATTCATATGACTATAATGCATTTGCATAAGCAGCTATTGAGTGTTTATTATTTACAGGCCTTCTCCTGTTACATTAACACCAGAATAATAGAGCATACAGTTCCCCTGGCAAAATGTGGGCAGCCAAACATGTTTACAGAATCAGTCAAGAAAAAATTTAAGAAAGAAACTAGTCTTCTATTTTGCTATGGTTAACGCATTATAATTCTCTGCAAACTGTGACAGATAGCAGAGTTCCATGAAGAAAGGCTTGTCCTAGCACATGTGCGACTGGTCCCCACGCTGAAGTTCCTAATTTCGACCAGATCTCAACAGAATCTAGAGTCTACATGCTCTCGAATATCAGAGAGGGGATGGACTCTGCGTCTTTAAAAAGAGTCAGCTCATCATCTCATCTGGTGACAACTGCCACAGTCCCCGCGATGGTCTTTGTTCTGGACGGTCTGACCAAGGGGATCCCCTGCTCCAGGTCGCAGCTTCCCGGCCACCGCGCAGAGGCCCCCGGCTCTGGTTCCCCCCTGTGCCCCTTCGGCTCTCTTGTTTCTTGCCTAAGTCGGGAAGTAAAAGTTTGAAGAGTGAGCCCCATTCTTAGATTCACAACAGCTTGAGGCGGGGGAAACTTAGGCAGAGAACCGCCAGAGCTAGAACGTGAGAGTCGCGGTATTAGAGAACGCGTGAGAAAGCGTGAGGGAGGGAGGGACACAGGAGACCTGGAGGAGCAGCCGAGGCCAGAATAATAAAGGCGGATTTGGCATCCTGGGAGAGGAAGGAAAGTAAAACAGAGAAGTGGGGGAGAGAGTGTAAGGCTAGTAGCTACAGCAGCAGCTTGAGCAAACCCGGGCGACCCGCGGCTCCCGCCGCTCCCGCCCGGCGGGTACCACGCGGGGGACGTGCGGGGGAGGGTGGGAGGCGGGGCCCGAAGCCCGCCCACCCTCGCAGCAGGAGGACGTGTCGCCGCCGACGCCGCGGTAGCCGGCCGAGGCAGAGAGGAAAGCCGGCAGCATCCGACTGAGGTGGCGAAGCAGCGGCAGTTGGTGTCCAGCCGGCCCAGGCTGCGCGCACCCCAGCTCCCACCCGGTGCGCGCCGCGGCCCGGGAGCGCAGCGGGCGGCGGACTCAGCCCGCAGCCGCCGCGCGACGTGGGAATCTCTTTCGGGTCCGTGAGATCCGGCGAGTCGGCAGGCGCCGGGACTTACTCGGGACTCATCTCCAGAAGGTAGGGGCGGTGTCCGCCGCGACGACAGCGCCTGGCGAGGTTCCTTAGCGCGGGGAACTTGGGGGAGCAGCCTCACCTCCTGGTCTGGAGGTTGGTAGCTGACGGCTTAGAGAGGTGGGGTGCTCGAACCTGTGTCGCTGGGTTTCCAACCGATTCCCAGCATGGAAGATGCTGGGCACCCTGAGGTGATGTTGAGAGGAGGTTTGGTGATCCCTTTCGCGGAAGGGGACCGAAGGGTCCCCGCAAGCTTTGGGATCTGTGAAGGGGAGTTGAGGGCAGAAATCCTCCCAACTCTGGACCCAGCCCAGGAGGTGGCGAAACTGTTAGTTTTTAGGGAGGTGGAAGCCTCTGGTTGCTAAGGTTACTAGATAGGAGAAGCAGAGCGGTCACCTACACAACCACTTCTTGGGGCGGCGGGGGCGGGGTTGGTTTTCGTCCTCTTTCAGTTATTCTTTGGGGATAAAAAAGAGCGGCTACTTCAGAGAACAAAGATAGAGAGGAGAAAGAGAGCTTCCCGGCTGTTGCCTCCTCCGCTGAGTCTGCTGACCCCCCACACCGCGACCTCCCCTGGAAAATGTCAGCCTCATTGTCTTAGAGGCACTGCTACTAAGTGATGGGCAAACTCGGCGTGGTACCGGAGGCACAAAAGACTCAGCTCTTCATTCATGTCTCCCCGCTCCCCCCATTCCGGCTCCCGCCCATCTTCCCTGGCTGTGTAAAATCAAGAAGGTCGGTAGAAGTGCTCTGTTTAAATTGGTACGTTGTACACCCCCGACAGGTAATGGAGATGATTTTTAGCAAGTTCTCTTAATATATCTGTCATTTATACAAAACCTATAGGTACTCTCTTGTGGCTCAGATCTCTGTTGGGGGTGGCGGATAAGAGAAAACATTTAAATTGTATGTCAGTCATTTGCCACCTGGAAGAATTATTTAGTCATGGGACGAGAAGGGAATCTTTTGCTAAGCAGGGCTAAGTAAAACTTAGCTGCTCTGAAATTGGCCAGAGTAATGAATGAGCAGGAAGAGGGGAGTGAATGGAGTTCTTTATCCTCCCAAGTGCAGAAGCTCTTATTCGCTTTTGAGTCTTTAAGGATCTCAAGACGTCTTTGGACACTCTGTTCAGATGATGGTTAAAACATTCATTCACATGTTTACCGTGTGTTCCTTCGATATTTATGAAGCCCTTGGAGTCCATCCATGCCTCCCCTAGTGTTTTCCACTTAGAATCAAGAG
>PVKH010024044.1:0-13714 GCA_004027955.1 Chaetophractus vellerosus
GTCTTTCTTTCAGAGGCTTTCCAGGTGAAATTCCATGGCCGCATGTTTCACGGCCATGTTTTTCTGCCAGGTCCCAGATTTGTCTTTTCATTCCCTAAACTAGCCTGCCTCACAAGTTTATCTAAATTTCTTTTTTTTTTAAAAAAAAAAGATTTATTTATTTTATTACATATCTCCCCTCCCCCCCACTGCGGCGACACGCCGAGACTGGTCACCGCGCAGGCGTGGCTCTCCCCGCCTGTGGGTGGCCTCTGCCTCCATTCACGGCCAGCTTTCAATTCGTGGGTGGCTGGCCGCGCTCCATTCGCAGGCGACCTGCCCTGTCCGTGGCAGCTTCTTACCCCGCACACGGCGGCTCTGGCCCGCCCATGGTGGCTTGCCATTCTCAAGGCGGTTTGCCCGCTAGGAGAGGTCCCCGGGAACCGAACCCGGGGCCTCCCATGTGGCACGCCGACGCCCCATCCACTGGGCTATCCAGCCGGCCCCTATCTAAATTTCATATGACCAGCTGACTGCAGCTGACCACTGGGTTTACATGATTGTCCTACTATTCTGTGAGTCTGAGTTCAACATGAATGATTTCTAGAATATTAACACATCAAAGAGAGAGTTTCAACAGCAATTTCATAGAACAAAATCTTCAAAGGAAGAGGAGACTTTTTTTTCCCACTTAATCAGAAATTAGCTTCCTAGAATTAGCATCTGTTATGCATCTTTTCTTTCCCCAGACATTTCAGACAAATAACGTAACTTCACAATTCAATCTGCTGAACTATGCAACCATCTTAGTATTACGCATTTTTCATGCCCCTTCTCTCCCAAAGCCACTGCTGCACTAATTGTAAAACTCCACAGCTTCTTTATATGAGGTCCAGTCTGGTAAAGAGGAACTTTGGGATGTCTTGGAGCCTACTCTTGACATTCACATGCATTTTTTCCCAACTCCATGCTTAAGGATGTCAAATTGGTAGCTGGAAATCAGCCATAGAAATTTGGAAGTGCTACAAATCAGGGTTGTAACCACAACCTGCCCCTGCCTCCATCCCTCCTTCACCCCCAGCAGGTTTACCAGCTCACCATGGGTTGTATCTCTTCTCTTGACAGGTGCTGTGCCTTCCCTCAAAACTTGACTTTCTCGCTGCTATTCGAGACCGATGCTAGTATCCATGATCAGGCCAGAAGGGAAAATCTTGAACTTCTCTTAGGCAATCTTTCTCTTAACTCAATCCTTTTTATATAGAAGAAATGCATGCATATGTTAAAAGAGTCAAACAATAGAAAAAGGTATCAGCATCAAATGAAGAATAAAAGTCTCCCACATTTGGGGAAATGTGAATGTGGAGAAGATATTAGACAGTACTATGGAATTATTTTTAATTTTTTTTAGGTGTGATAATGGTATTGTGATTCTGTAGGAGACTGTCCTCATCCTTACGGAACTGGTGCTATGTATTTAGGGGTGAAGAATCAGGATGTGTGTAACTTCCAAATGGCTCAGTAAGGAAATGTGAATACATACATATATATTCACACCTATATGTGGGGGAGGTGGTGGGTATGTAGTGAGAAATGAAGCAAACATGGCAAATTGTTAATTTTTGAATCTAGGCGGATGGGTGATTTACAGGTGTTTGAATAATTCAGCTTTTCTCTGTGTTTGAAAATGTTTATAATAAAAAGCGGGGGTGGGGGGACGTTCCCTTTACCTACCTTCCTCTACCAGTTAATCTTCCCAGAGGCAGAGCAGTTCTTTTTTTGGGCAGGGCTTCCCTTCCATGAGCAGGAAATAGGAAGTAGCTAGTAGCTCCACGGCTGTCTAAGTAACAAGGTTGTCTCTGGACAGTCAGCTGCCTGGAGGACTGGAGCTAGTACCTGCTCCGCTGTCTTGTTCATGGGGTCCCTATACACTCCCCAGGAGCCCTCCCCAGGTAGGTTGGCCACTTTGTTTAGAGAGGTGTTCTGGGGCTCTGCCATCGGGTAAAAGCCAAGGTCCAGCCTTCTTTTTACCTGGAGAAAGAGTGAGAGGTGCAGTTGTGCCAGCTCTTTTGAAGGAGGCTGTCATTTGTGCTGGTATGCATCTCCCTTCAGATGGCCACGACAGCAAAAAGCCAGGAAACCCAAGGCTTCCAGGTCCTCCCTCCTTGCTTAGACTCTTATCTGCACATCCCTAATCTGACTTACCCAAACACCAGTCCTGAGGACCCAAACCTTTCCACTGTACTTTCTATAATTAATGGTATGTCATCAGCAAAATCCCCTCTCCCCCTTTTGTTTCACCCTCTTCTCCAAATGTCCCTATGCCTTCTTGCTCTCAGCCACATCTTACTGTTTCCTGGTATCTGGTTTTGTGCTGGATTTTCTCTAGGTTCTTGCTAAGCTACAAAAAATGAATTTTAAGTGCAAGCCAGTTTAGTTAGGCCAGTAATTTATCAAGGAAGGGAGGGAAGAGAAATGGGAGAAAATAACAGGTTATGGGTCCCAGGTAGAGAAGAAAGGGGCTGAAAAGAGATAAAGAGGGCTGATTTACAGACTACAACTCCCCATTACAGATTACAAATCCCCAGGTTTGCTTGAGTGCTAATCCAGGTGGCGGAGAGAGAGAAGGCCAGAACAGGGGGTTTTTGCTTTGGTGCTTGCCTTTTAAACCATTAATTTATTCTACCCCTTTGCTAATGACAGGGGAGGTGTCCCAGCTGTTTGCTGTTTTGATTGCTTACCCCACCCCTGAATCCCCCAGGAGAGCCCAGTGGAGAATATCTGGGTCTTCTCCTTGATTCCGGAAGAAATCTCATTCCGAATAGGAGTTCTCGCAAGTTCTTCCAGCAGCCATTTTGGGGGTACCGATGGCCACATGGGCTCCCTGCCAGGTTCCAGATCTGTCTATTGATTCCCTATTTTACTAGCCTGCCTCAGTTTCTTTTGCAGTCCTCTCCAGTTCTAGCTGTTTTCTCTCTGTGACTGGTCCTGGGGGGCGGGGTAGGGGTATTCCAAGTCCTTGTTGCTGCTTCCCCTTCCTTCCTCTTCCTCTATCCTGTCTCCCTTTCCCCAGTTCTTTTTTCTTTTTAAACAGTTTTATTGAGATATAATTCACATACCACACAATTCACCTATTTAAAAGTGTACAATTCAATGTTTATTATATATGCACAAATATGTACAACCATCACCACAGTCAATTTTGGAGCATTTTCATCAACTCAAAAAAAAACCAAAAACCCCTGTACTCTTTAGCTATCACCCTCCTATCCTCTCATGATTCTCTACCCCAGCCCTAAGCAGCCACTAAATTACTTTCTGTCTGGACGTTTCATATCAGCAGTGTCATATATGTTCATATATGAGGTCTTATTTTTTTTTTAAGGAGGTACTGGAGATTGAACCTGGGGCCTCATAAATGTGAAGCGTGTACTCAACCACTAAGCTACACGTGCTCCACAATATGTGATCTTTTGTGTCTAGCTTCTTTCACTAATATTTTCGGGGTTTATCCACATTGTAGCAAATATCGGTACTTCTTTTTTATGGCCGAATAATGTTCCATTGTATGAATATACCACATTTCGTTTTTCCATTTGTTAATTGATATAGATATTTGGATTGCTTCTTCCTTTTGGCCATTATGAGCAATACTAATAAAACCATTTGTGTGCAAGCTTTCGTGTACACACATTTTCATTTCTCTCGCATATATACCTAGGAGTGGAATTTCTGGGTCATATGGTAACTCTATGTTTAACATTGCAAGGAATTACCAAGACTTTTAAAAAGTGGATGCACCATTTACATTCCCACGGGCAGTGTACACATGAGGCTCCTGATTTCTTCACATCCCTGCCAACACTTACCTGACATTTTTATTCTAGCCATCCCACTGGATGTGTGAAGGCATATCTCATTGTGGTTTTGATTTGTATTTCTCTGGTGCCTAATGATGTTGAACATCTTTTCATGTGCTTAAAATTGGCAATCTTGTATTTCTCCTTTGGAGAAATGTCTAGTTAGAGCCTTTGCCTATTTTTTAATTGGGTTATTTGTCTTTTTATTATTGAGTTGTAAGGGTTCTTTTTATATTCTGGATACAAGTCCCTTATGAAATATGTGATTTGCAAGTATTTTCTCCCATTCTGTGGGTTTTCTTTTCCATTTCTTGATGGAGTCCTTTGTAGCACAAAAAAGTTTTTAATTTTGATGAAGTTCCATTTATTTTTTCTTTTGTTGCTCATGCTTTTGATGTCATAGCTAAGACGTCAAAAGTTGGGAGAAGCTGTATTCATTGCGGACTAACCAAGGACATGCATTTTAAATGGTACTCTTGGGATAAGCACTTCTGGCTCTGGGAATTATACTAAATTGTGCTTCTATTTTATACGACTGGCCAACTTTGATGGAAAAAAGAGCAACGTGAAATTTACTGTTGTGTACATCATTGGGATGTTTTCAAGGACTGTCTGTGACATTACACAGTGTCCTCTTTTTAAGGGCCCATGGGAGAAATTTGTCTCAGGTATTAGAAAAAGCTGCATTTCTGTTGAACAACGGTGGTGTTTCTGTCTTATGGACACTATAAATCTTGTAACTGATTGTGTATCTCTTGTGCCTCATCATCTTGGAAGAATAGAATCAAATTTGTGGTCCAGCTCTTGGAATTAATCAAGGCAAGACAGTATGCATTTGAGAATACTTTCTCCAACTTATTTCTGTTTAGCCCACTCTCTCAGTTATTTGTTTTTATATTTTTGCAATAGGTTTAGAATTTTTTTAAAAATTAAATTAGAAAGATATGACATTTTTATAGTGTTTATTATAAGAACATTCCTTGTCGATGGCACCGTGTCAACTATTACCAGGTGTCAGGACTTGGGTTGACCTTTTCCTTGTTGTAGGATTGTCAGCATCTGGTTTCATCATTGATAGAGAGGCCCAGAGTGGCCCCATGCACTTCTACTTTGGGGGAACTGGTAAGAGCAGAACAAATTATGGTTTCCCAAGAAATTGAGGAACAAAATATTGAAATCTGGGTTAGCTGGTACCACATTTCCTCCTAGGCCAGGGATATCTTGGGATCCCCTCTTGTTGGTACCCCAGGCAGCTGCCAGACCGGCTGGCCCTTTAATCTAGCTCTGCTGCCTACAGCCTCAGCATTTGCACCTTTCCTCTCTGGTGCCCAATGTTGAGATAACCTCTCTCCTGTAGCCTTAAATAGCTTGGAGTGACTCGACTCGAACTTGGGTGTCAATGTTTGATAACAGCTTCCAGGCTTGTTTCTCAGGAAATTTTGAACTTTATCCAAGATCCAAACTTTCAGCCAGACAGATGGTATTTATAGGATGGATTTGTAGTTAGCTCAAAAAGGAGCACGGAGACCCCCATCAATTATTCCTATAGACTCTGAAAGCCACCCCCTGCTGTAAGTACCCCCTCTCCAAATTTCTGGCTCTGAGTGGCTCCTTTAAGTGGCAACATCTGCTCAGGTATAACAGCCACACCCAAGTTCCGGGACTCATTGGCCATTTAACACCAAGAACTATTTTCTTAGACCACTTCCTAATTCTTTATTCTGTCCTGCAGTCATCCTTCTAAAATTCTGACTTTACTGCTTTTCCTTCCATTTCCATCTTGGCCCCTCTTTCATTTAATATTCGACTCTATTTTAGCTTCTGTTGGCTCCTCAGCACAGCCTGGAGGTGGAGACTGGTTCCTCAGGGCAGATCATCACAGGTTTTTCTGTCAAAGACTCAGCAGAATCCTCCACCCCCCATCGTTATCAACACTTAAGTCCCCATTCCAATTTTCAGGATCCCATTCCTTTCCAATCATGCCCTCACTTTAACAGCAGATACCCTGTAAGGTTGGGAATTAAATTCATGATGTAATTCAGCCACTCACACAATGGAACTCTGGTGGTTTTCAGAATTCTCAAGTTTGTGGCTACGCGAAATATGATTTTCTTTCAGGGCATACATAGAAACTTTCATGTCCTTCACGCGCTGCTTAAGTTGCAAATCTGAAGGCTTAAGCACATCTCTTTCTTTCACAACTGTATCTAGCATATTTAGGAACAACCTGCCAGCATCATTATACCTTTTTACTTCACAAAACTCTGTCAGGTTGTCTAAAACAATGTCACCCAGAGCCTTGCGTCTTATAAGCATTTGAGTGGCTGTATCCAGTGGTGATATTTTGTGTATCTCTATTGCCAAATCAGGTCATGGACTATCAGTGCCATCTTGAACCCTGGAAATAGAGTCATCAGTGCCTTTGAATCTAAGCAGATTGGAGAGCCAGTTTCAAAATCTCATCCTTAAGACCCACTCCCAGTAACAAGGCTGTATTAGACAGGGTTCTCTAGGGAAACAGAACTGACAGGAGATATCTGTAAATATTATGAGATTTTTATAAAAATTGTCTCACACAACTGTGGGGATGCACAAGTCCAAATTCTGTAGGGCAGGCTGCATGCCAAAAACTCTGATGGAGGTCCTAGATGAGTTCCCCAGGAGAAGCTGGCTGGTTGGAGGAAAGATGGAAATTCTCTCTTCTGACTGCTGAAATCACTTCTCTCTCTTTTTTTTTTTAAGATTATTTTTTATTTATTACATATCCCCCCCTTTCTGGTTGTTCTTGCTGTGTTCATCTTTGCGTTCTTCTGTGTCTGCTTGTCTCCCCCCGCTGCAGCGACCCGCCGAGTCAGCTCACTGCGTGGCGGCCTGCCTGCTCGTGGCGGCTTGCTCTGCTTCCCGGGGGCTTGCCCTGCCCGCGGCAACTTTGCCCTGCCCGCGGCAGCTTGCCTTCTCAAGGCGGTCTGACTGCTCGAGGAGGCCCCAGGAACTGAACCCGGGGCCTCCTATGTGGTAAACCAGCACCCTCCCAATTGGGCTACAGCCAGCCCCATCACTTCTCTTTTTAAAACCTTCAGCTGATGGGATGGGATGTCTCTCATTGCTGAAGGCAATCTCCTCAGTTGATTGTAGATATAATCAGTCATTAATGCAATCAACTTACTAGTGATTTAAGTCCATGGAATGTCCTCACGGTAACAATCAGGCCAGTGCTTGCTTAACCAAACAACTAGACACTATCACCTGGCCAAGTTGTCTCATGTACCTAAGCATTACAGCTGGTCTTCCTACTTTAAAAACATTCTCTGACTTAACCTCACTTCTAAAAAAAGTTGACAGGTTTTCTTTATTCCCTCAACAAACCCTTATTGAACAGCTGTTAGGTATGGACCCTGGGCTGGTACTGGTGATGTCCAGTTGATTATGACATTGTCTTTGCTCATGAGAAGTTCACATGATATTCTATATTTGGCATGGATAGGTAGAGACAAATGACTGCACTCTAAAATTGAAATTCCTTTTCTCTTCAGAGTCAAATGTAGAAGAATGAATGAAAATGGCTTTCTGGAGAGACTAAACTGTATACTTTAAATTTTCAACAATGGTACTTTAACACAGAAAAGCTAAGGGAAAGAGGATGTGGCTCAAGCAACTGGGCTCCTGCTTACCACATGGGAGGTCCCTGGTTCGGTTCCCGGTACCTCCTAAAGAAAACAGTGAGCTGGCGTAACGGGCAGGCGTGGCAAGCTGACACAACAAGAGATGCAAGAAGGAAAAACATAATGAGAGACACAACAAAAGCAGGGAACAGAGGTTCTCGGAGCCTCCTAATGAGGATGAGCAGGACAGTGAGCTGGAGTGACAGGCAGGTGTGGTGAGCTGACATGACAAGATGACACAAGAGACATAAGAGGAAAAAAATGCAACAAGAGACACAACAAAGCAGGGAATGGAGGTGGCTTAAGTGATTAGGTTCCCCCCTCCCAAATCAGAGGTCCTGGGTTCGGTTCCCAGTGCCTCCTATAAGAAACAAAGACAAACAGACATAGCAAGTGCAAACAATGAGGGGGTGGGAAGAGATAAATAAATAAAAACAAATCTTTAAAACAAAAGTTAGTGAGGAAGGTTAGATGTAGCCACAATCACTTGGTGTTCCCTGAGAACCCTCAAGTATTTATGTTGCCAAGTGCCTTTTGAAATAAAAGCTGAAGGCTTGTCACAACCTTACGGTCCATTTATGAAAGGAAGCTGATAACAGATTTCTGCAGGTTGTGCTTGTGACTTAGAACCTGCACCTCTGTCCCTAAAGAAGGTGACAATGTCACAGGTTCCACATCCTGGACTTTATAGCTCAGTTGCTTTGAGCTTCCTTATAAAGCTTCCTTCTACCTTCTGAGGTAGAAAAGTGTTTGTTTTAAACTTTGCCATTTTGACCATTTTTAAGTGTACAATTCAGTGTCATTAACTACACTTACAATGTTGTGCTACCAGCACCATCATCCATTATCAAAACCTTTTCATCACCCTGCACAGAAACTCTGTACCCAGTAAGCAGTAACTCCTATTCTCCCCTACTTTCCAGCTCCTGGTAACCTGGAATCTACTTTCTGCCTCTGTGAATTTGCCTATTCTAGGTATTTCATATAAGTGGGATCATACAGTAGTTGTCCTTTGTGTCTGGGTTTCTTTCACTTAGCATAATGTTTTCAAGGTTCATCCATTTTGTAGCATGTAGCAGTACTTCATTCCTTTTTTATGGCTGAATAATATTCCCTTGTATGGGTATACCACATTTTATTTATCCATTCATCTGCGGATGGACACTTGGGTTGTTCCCACCTTTTGGCTATTGTGAATAATGCTACTCTGAACATTGACATACAAGTATCAGTTTGAATCCCTCCTTTTATTTCTTTGGAGTCTATAGCGAGGAGTGCAATTGCCAGGACATATGTTAATTCTATGTTTAGGAAAAAAAATTGAAGCCATGATGTCTTTCTTTTCTATAATGCTGAACAAGGCCTGACCACTAGTTTGCCTGTTCCTTATGGGAGTTCTGGGCTTCTTTATCTGTGTTTCCAGCACCAGCACAGTACCTGGCGGGGGAGAGTCTCACTTCGGTTGTTATATTGACTAGATTTTAAGTGAAACAGAAAAAAAACCTTTCAATTCTTTTAATAAGTATAAAGTATGATTTAAAAAATATAGTACATTGAAATTTTTGTTAAAGTATAAAATAGTTTCAGGCTAGAGCAATTATAGGAAGCAGATGGTGAATCATTGAATTTATCCTCTGCCCCCATTTGATGAAATTTGAGGTTTTGGTTGAAGTTATTTAAGTAAAGATGCAAAGATTACTGTTCTCTTGTTTAAGCTGAAAAATAGTGCCCAGGCAGAAATTTAAAGAGCCCAAGGTTGCACAGTTTTGTCTCAATAGAGTTATTGTATATCCTGATTCTGGATGGGCTTTACTTCTGAGGGCAAAAAGACTATTTTTAAGCTTCAGTTCTCAAAATCAAAACTGCTGGGGAATCCTATTGGCAGTTCCCTTTCACTCAAACCAGGAGCTTTTGTTAAGAAAGTTTAAGAGCTGTTAGTAAACTCTCACTTGAAGGATAAGGGAACCCACTTCTTGAGCCTGCAGGATGCACTTGTTTGATCCTCTCAACAACTCTCTGAAACAGACACTACTACTCTTCTCGTTTAACACATGAGCAAGCTGCATCTAAAGGAGGTTAAATGATTTGCTTAAGATCATGTAGCTAGTGAGTGACAGAGTTAGGTGTTTTAGTTCCAAAATCAGTGGTCATCCCATCAGGTTTCTCCTACTTTCATGCAAATATCAAACAAACCATGTCAAAATTTTAACTCACTAATTAACAAGGACACCAGTAAGATGTTTAAACCAGTTCAAAGAGCACTTGAGGGGGCCGGCTCGATAGCCCAGTGGATAGGGCACTGGCATACCACATGGGAGGCCCCGGGTTCGGTTCCCGGGGACCTCTCCTAGCGGGCCTTGAGAATGGCAAGCCGCCATGGGCGGGCCAGAGCCGCCGTGGGCAGGGCAAAAAACTGCCACGGACAGGGCAAAAGCCGCCACGGGCAGGGCAGGTCACCCGCGAATGGAGCGCAGCCAGCCACCCGCGAACTGAAAGCCGGCCATGAATGGAAGCAGAAGCCGCCCACAAGTGGGGAAAGCCGCGCCTGCGCAGTGACCAGTCTTGGCACGTTGCCACAGCGAGGGGGAAGGGGAGATATGTAATAAAATAAATAAATCTTTAAAAAAAACAACAACAACAAAAAAACAAAGGGCACTTGAGAAGTTAGGTATTTATAGGCAATGTTCAGGTGGCTGGTGTGGCCGTTTGGTATTGTTTATGAATGCCAAAAATAGATATTGGGTTGTGTTTTTAAACTGGTCTGTTTCTCTAGGCACTGTGGATTGTATTAGACTCAGAAGTTTCACTTTTACTTTATTAAATCAAGATTAGGGCTTTTATTTGACCATGTCATTAGGGTGGCTTGGTTTGAGACCCCGCCTTCAGCTAGCCTACAGCTGTGGGCTATATAAACGGATGCTCAATCAAAGATGGGGATGTAAATACATGGAGAACACAGTGAAGAAGAATACAGAGGAAGAGAGAGCTCATCAGACAGGATCCTGTGGCCCGAGAAGAGGGATGAGTCTGATAGTCTACAGCTGACCCTGTGAAGAGACCTGAGCAGCTGAGCCCGGAAGGAAATGAGCCCCAGGGAGAGAGATGAGGCTTATGCAGCCTACAGCTGAGATTGGAAGAAGCTCAGACCATGGGGCCTTGAGAGGAAGGAGGAAGGCTGAACCCTTGCAGACATAGCCCACCATCTTGTGTCAACACGTGGCAGCAGATTTTGGGTGAGAAAGTACCTCTTACGGTACCTTGAGTTGGACTCTTCAGGGTCTGGTAACTGTAAGCTTCTACCCCAAATAAATACCCTTTATAAAAGCCAACAGAGTTTTGGTACTTTGCATCAGCACTCCTTTGGCTGACTAATACAGCTGATTAGATACAAAAATGGTTAATGTCCAACAGGGAGAGAAACCATAACCTTGGGGGTTATCTCTTTTAGTGAACAAAAATTATTTACATCTCTACTGATAAAATCAATGAAATAAACTCTGCCCCTAAATATTTGTAAAATAGATATGTTAGTCAGCCAGAGAGGTGCTGACGCAAAGTACCAGAAATCTTTTGGCTTTTATAAAGAGTATTTATTTGGGGTAGAAGCTTATAGTCACAAGGCCATAAAGAGTAAGTTACTTCCCTCACCAAAGTCTATTGCCATGTGTTGGAGCAAGATGGCTGCCGGTCTCTGCCAGGGTTCACCTTCCTTTTCCTCTTAAGGCTCCATAGTCTCAGCTTCTTCTGATTTCATTGTAGGCTGGCATAAGGCTCATCTCTCTTCATGGGGCTCATCTCTTTCTGGGCTCAGCTACTCTGCTCTCTCCACAAGGCCAGCTGTAAACTATCAGGCAAATGGCTCGGCTCTCCCCCTGGGGCTCCAGCATCAAAACTAAGCTCTCTCCTCTGCCGTGTTGTTCTCTGTGTCTGCTCACCAAGGGGGCAGGGACTCATGTCCTACTAACGTGGCCAAATCAAGGCCCTAATCTAAATTTAATCAAGTAAAAGTGAAACCTCTGAATGTAATACAATCAAAGGGTATCACATTCAGAGGAACAGGCCAGTTTGCAAACATGATCAATATATATTTTTTGGAATTCATCAATAATATCAAAGTGCCACAATAGCCTAGTCAATAGAAAGTCAAGCCCTGAATAGCACCAAAGGAATACCCAGTAATCTCTCTTGCCTATCTCCAAGTTTCAGATAATTTCAGGTAAATTTTCAGACACGACTTTTGGTTGAATTTGGTAGATACATAAGGAATCTTCTTGTAGTAATGCACTGAATTTCTAATTAATTGAAATTCCAAGGACAAAACATGGACATTTCTCTATGTCAGACAAAGAATATTTACCTATAATTAGTTCTCTCTTCTGTAGAGGAAAGACAAGTCTGAGTTGGGATATCTGACTATTGTCACTTGTGTTAACTTATTGGACCTCAGTTTTATTATCTACAAATAGGTAATAATACTAAAGTACACTTGTTCTATTTAAAAGCATCATGACATTTCTCTTAATCTATCTGCCATATGTAGCTAAATATTTAACCAAAATATAATTGCACTAATTTTTTTTCATTGCCTTAAAAGCATCTCGAGTAATCCAATATCTGTGTAGGAATAAAAATTCAAACTTGGAAATAATGCAAAATGGTGATTGTGTGACTTTTAAAATATCGTGCTGTTTTCTGATAACTCTCTTGGGGTGGGGGGGATGTAACTCTTTGACCAACTAGCCACAGCTAATGAAGGCCCCGTTGCTTTATTGCCCCATAAAGTAAGAGGTTAGCTTCTAGAAAGCTGATATGGTTATTTTTTTTTTTTGACCCAATAGAAGATAACCCCAAAGATTATGGTTTTGTTGCTTTTAGAAAGTTAATCAGTATTATATCTAACTTGACATTCTCATTTCTGCGTTCATTTCCCCACTGACTATTTTTCCCTTTCCTCAGATGCTCTTCTTACCAGCATTTTTGTCTTTCTGCTGGTTCCCTCATTAAAGAGATAAATGAAAATTTGGCTTCTGTTCTCTATTTGTATGAGAAGAAGATTTTTATCAGTTTGAGAATTAGGCTTTTTTAAAAAACCAAACAATAACAAAGAAAAATAGATTCCAAAATCTTTAAAGAACAGTGTAGATTTCTTTCTACTGAATGTTCCCAAAGACACAGTGGAAGGGATTCTCAGATGAAATTGCCAAAACGTCCCCCATAAATTTCTGTCTCCCCAAAGACCCAGACTCTTAGGTGGCTGCCTAAATTCTCTGCCTCTCTCCCAACCCCCTGTCTCTCAGCCCCTCTGGTGCCCAGAGTCTGCTCCTGTCCCCACTCTCCCTCCTCTGGCAGACGCACCCTAAAGTGACCCCTAGTGAAGTAAGCATGGAAGTCACTCCCAGTAGGTGACTTGCTTCTAACCAACAGACTATGGCAAAGGTGATGGGATGTTACTCCCGTAATTAAATTACACTATATCAGACCCCATCTTGACAGACTGGAGAAAGACTTTCCTATTGGCCTTGAAGAAGCCAGGTATTGTGAGGTGAGGACCACAAGTAAGGAAACTGCAAAAGGCCTCCAGGAGCCGAGGGCCTCAGTTCTATAACCCTAAGGAAGTGAATTCTGCCAACCAACAGGTGAGCTCCAGACAGGAACACAGCCCCACTGAAACCCTGGTTGCATCCTTGTGAGATTCTGAGCAGAGGACACAACTAAGCCATGCCAGGACTTCCAAACCAAGGAAACAATGCAATAATAGATGGGTGTTGTTTTAAGCCACTTAGTTTGGGGTAATTTGTTATGCAGCAAGAATAAATGAATATATGAGGGAAGAGCAATTGTAATGCGGGTTTTTATTTTTATTTATTTTTTTATTTTTAAATTTTATTTATTTATTTTTTGGGGGACCTGGGAATTGTCATGGATGATGCTGCAATGGAGGATGTAGGCCAGTTTGTATGATCATGTATCATTCGGAACTGTATGGGAGAGAGGGTTATCTATGGCCTGAACTGTGATCTATGCTTGATGGCAAAGCACCAAGATGTGTATATCTATCAGAGGTGTTATGCCACACTGAGGGATGTGCATGTGGGGGGTTGTGGGAGGGGTGGGGGGTGGCATATGGGTACTCCTGGAATCTCTGTGTAACATTTATGTAATCAATGTATCCTAAAAATATATATAGATATATAAAAAATAAATAAAAAATTTAAA
>PVKH010024045.1:0-13711 GCA_004027955.1 Chaetophractus vellerosus
GGGGAGGGACCAGGAAGAGTGCCAGGAGCTTCTTCTATGGCTCCCTAAACCTGCACTTTCTTGACTTGGCACCTACCCAGCAAATGTAGCTGTTCAACTGTCCTCTGCAGCTCTGAGGAAGCAAACCATCTTTGCATTTCCTCCTCCACTTTTGTCCTGGTCAAGTTGGAACCCTCAGAGCTGGGGCCCAGTGATCTGAAGTAGCAGTGGCTAATGATTGGCCCACTCCCACTCCCTGGATCTTGGGGAAGTGGAATTTTATGTCCCTTTTTGGCACCAGTAACCTACACCAGGATCAGGACCCCTCTGCTGTCTGCTGCAAGAGTGGGAGATGAGCAACATTAAGTGCCGGAGAGTGCAATTCACAGATATTTATTATAATTTACCTCCCGCTCTTCCCTGGATGCTGTACAGTGCTGTGCTGGACTCTGGAATTTCAAAATAGTTGATTCAGACAGTTCTTGCCTGTTTAATAGTTATGGTACAAGGATTCATTCCTGGAGCTTCCTACTCTACCATCTTCCCACAATTCTTCGCCGATACATTCTTATCCTGGAGTGTTCTGGCCTGTGACCTTCTCTGCTAGCTCCATCCAGCAACATGCTTCCATCCATTTTATGGTTTCCAAAACCAGATTGAAATCCCTCATTTATTGAGGAGCTTTTGTACCATCCTGGGTGCTGTTAAAGGTTTGTCCCCTTTTATTTGCTTTGCTGTCATTTTCACAGGATCCTGGAATAGAAAGATGGGAAGCAGATGCTTGTACTTGATGTGGAAGCTGCCCATCATTTTAAAGTAGAAAACCTTAGGGAGGAGATATATTTTTATTCACTCACCAAGTATGTAAGTAACCGCCACATTCTGACCTTTTCCCATTCCTTCTCACCCTTTCTTTTTTAGGGCTCATTATCCTGGGACCCGTACAGTAATGGATGCAACATTGACTGGGAAGAAGCTTTGGTCTTCTGAAGATTTTAGTACTTTCAATAATGACCAGGGTGCAGGCTGCTGGGGACGCATATTGAACCAGAATTATATCAATGGCTACATGACTTCGTAAGTTATTAAAATCTTTTTAAACTTTTTATTATGGAAACTTTTGAAAACCCAGTAAGCAGAAAAATGTACAGTGGATATTCATATTCACAATGTATTGATTCAATGATTATAAACATTTTGCCTTATTTGCTTCATTTATACCTATACCTAATCTATATCTACTCTATATCTACCTTTCTCTATGTAATAATAGGTTTATTGAGGTATAATTTATATGTAGTAAAATTCTTGCAGTTTTGTGATTTTTGACAAGCTACAGAGTTCCTATATAGCCCCTTCCATTATTAACACCTTGTATTAGTGTGGTAACTTTGTGACAACTGATGAAAGAATATTATTATAATTGTACTATTAACTATTGCCCATAGTTTAACAATAGGTTTTCCTGTTTGGGTTGTACAGTTCTATGTTTTTTATTTTTATTTTTATTCTAGTAACATATATATAACCTAAAATTTCTCCTTTTAACCACATTCAAATATATAATTCAGTGCTGTCAAGTACATTCACAACATTGTGCTACCATCACACTGTCCATTTCTAAAACGGCACCATCCATTACCAAAACTTTTCCATTGCTCCAGGTAGAAATTCTATACCAGTCAAGCATTAACTCACCATTCCCTGCCTCCACCTTGGCTCCTGGTAACTTGTATTCTAGTTTTTTGTCTGTGAGTTTGCTTCATCTAATATTTTATATCAGTGAGATCATAAATATATTTTAATGAACAGTTATAAAGTTAATTACAGATGTGATGACACTTCATCCGTAAATATTTTAGTGTGCATCTCCAACATTAGGATATTCTCCTATCTGATAGCAATACATAAGAGCATTCTTTAATGTTTCTAATATCAAGCCTGTACTCAAATTTTCCTAATTGTTCCCAAAATGTCATTTATAGTTTTTTTTTTTTTAAATCAAGATTCAGTAAAGCACCATGCATTATATTTGGCTGTTATGTCCTTCAGACTCTTTAAACCTAGAATAGTTCCCTTCTTTCCCTATTTTTAAATAATGACAGTGTCCTTTTGTAAAGACCAGACTCATTTGCTTGTTGACAATTTACCTCCCAATCTGCCTGATTGATTCTGTATGGCATCACTTGACTTGTCTAATTGTGGGTTTAAATAGAGGATCTTAGGGGAGTATACAATACAACTACTTTTTTATTTCTAAGGGAAGCATTTCATAAATGCTTTGAGAACACTTTAATTGTAATGAGATTCAAATTAGTGTTCTAAAACAATGATAAAAAGAACAAAAGCAAGACAATACCAACTTTTGTGATGTTAATGCAAGTAGATATATTCTTATAGCCTTTAGTTCTTTTTCTTATCTTTTTGAAGGAAAAGGTGCTTATCATGGAGAATTTGGTTTTAATAACTTAATTTGGTTGCAAGAGTAATGACTGTATATGGCATAGAATTTAGAAACTGTAGATAAGTACGAGAAGGAAACAAAATCACCCATAATATTGACATTCAGAAATAACTGCTCTTAAATATTTTGGTGTACGTCCTTCCAGTTTATTTTTACATATATACATTTTTAATTCAAAATGGAGGTCATAATACATAATCTGTTTAGTAAGCTGCTTTTCACTTAATAAGGTGTTATGAAAATTTTCTCACATTTAAGTATATTAATACTTAATCATTTTTAATGCTTACAGAATAAAAGCAGTTTTCTCCAAACTTACCTTGTTTTAATGAGCACCTGGGACATTTATCATATTGATTCCTTAGAAATTGTCCAATCCTAACGAATCAAAGTCTCCAGGGGAGGCTCCTGTTGGTCTAATCGGTGCCCCAACTGATTCTGATGTCATGCAAGTTTTGGAAACACTGGTGTAGAAAAAATATCAGACCTCAGAATATTCCTTTTTCCTAGAAATGCAAGTTTGTTCATTTGTTCATTCTCTCTTTCAATTATATTAAAATATCTCTGTACACATCTATGAGTATTTCCTTAGGGTGTATTCTTAGAAATGGAATGTCTGGGTCAGAGGTGTATATATTTTGATACATATTACAAAGTGCCCTCCAGAAAATATGTCTCGATTTATACTCCTGTCATCACTAGCTAGAGATGATACCTGTTTCCAGGCCTCTTGTAAGCAATGGGTAAAATCTTGAGAATTCTTAAATTTTTCACTGGTATTAAGGTTTTCTGAAAATTGGACTTGTTATTTGTACTTTGTGTTGATAAATTAAAAGGCTTTGATTTTCTAAGAATGCCATTCTCTCGTTTTTTGGTGGATAAGGACTTGATAAGAAATATAAAATTCTGTGGGTAAGCCCCAGTCCTTCAGCTGTGAGGAGCTCGGCATTATCTGGTTCCAGAGCTTCCCTTTTGCCCTTCAATTTTCCAGAGAACCACAGAGTCACAACACTTATAGGGCTCAACACTTGCTGTGAGCCATTAGGGCCTGATCATTGGAAAGAACAGGCCAAAAAAGCAGACCAGCAAGCTGGAACCAATTAGTAAATGAAGGAGAAAGAATAGCCGTTGCTATAGCCCAGACTTGCTTTTATACTCTTCATATGTATTCATACATTTAATCCTCACAACAATCACATGAGCTAGGTACAATTGTATCCTAATTTCACAGGTGAGGAAACTGAGGTCCAAAGAGGTTAAGTGGTGGAACCATGATTTTAACCCAGGCAGTCTGATTCTAAGACCTGAGTTCTCAATTTTAAGGTTGGAACAGTTCAGAATCAAGTTCCTAACAATTATATCATGAAATTGGGCCATTAAGAAGGCTGACTGTTGAAAGGAAAGCACATTTGGATTTTATTTGTATTTGACTCAAATTTTTGTCATGTCCGGTACTAACAGAGAGTGGGTCATCTTCTGGCTACACCATTGCTCAGTAAAAATCTTGTACAACCCAGGTACATTTGTATTTTTTTATTATGTGATTCACAATTAAAATGCATCTAACACTGGATTTTTCAAAATAGGAAGGAACTTAGGCAACTTATATTTCCTTATGTTCTGTAGTTATTTACATATATTTTCATAACTTATCATAAGGTCTTTTTTTTTTTTACTACAGGCTTCTAGACATGTATATTTTTTATCATTAGTTGTTTTGATATTTCTCCTTTTTTAAACAAATATTCTAGCACAATCGCTTGGAATTTGGTGGCTAGTTACTATCAACAGTTGCCTTATGGGCAGTGTGGATTGATGACTGCACAGGAGCCATGGAGTGGACACTATGTAGTTGAATCTCCTATCTGGATATCAGGTATGGCTCTGATTCCATATCTACCTCTTGAAGGGACAAAGCAGAAAGTGCTTAGAGGGAAATTACATAAGCTGTATAGGTATATGTATGTGTGGGTGTAGTTCTGTTTCAGCAAGGATTTACCATAGTGTTTTATAAGAATCTCTTGGGTATTTAGACTGCTTCTTGTATTTCATTCTTGATTGTTAGTCTAAGACTAGGTTTTTAGAAAAGAATAGCAAAGAGGGTAAAGTCTATTTTGTCCATTATCTGGTGACTGTCCATCAACAATTAGGATGTTTGAATAATATCTAGTTTTTGGGCAAGCATTTCTAGATGTCTGCTGCATACCAGCCACTGGGCTGGGTCTAGGGCTTACAGTGGTGAGCACAGTCAGGTGTGACTCCTGTTCTCATGGAGCTGTCTACTGATGGAGACAGACATAAATCAAATAATCTTCTAAGTATATAATTATAGATTATGCTACTTGCTAATAAAAGGATGCATTTGGAAAGATACATAGAACTCAGCGTATCTAAAATGATTTGAAACTAATTTCGGAGACAATTTCCTCTTATATTAATATAGTTTGTTGATGAGAATGGTGTGCTAACAAAACCGAAAATGGGGTGTATGGTACTTATTAGGTGCTTAACAAATACTATATTTATTTGAATTATTAAATGAATAAGTTAATATCAAAGATATGTGAAATATCATGGCTTTAGATTGTGCTCTAAATATACAGATGTGTGATATTTACTTTTCAGAAAAAGGGAAAATCTTGACTCTCATACAGATATAAAAATGAACACATTAAAGATTTTATATTACTTGTGAGATATGAGGGAAACAGGCAGGTGTTAGAACCAGTTCAAAGGAAAAGTGAAAATAGTACAAATTTATGTGGAATAGGGAATTTGAAAAGAATTGCAAATAGAGACAAAACTCATGTTCCCATGGCAGTAGGGAATCAATTAAGTCCTTACCAGACTGGACATGATTTACATATGTTATCTACAGCTGACCAAGAGTTGCAGAATAGCTCAGGAACAATGAACAAGGCTACAGATGATACATCCTTTTCTGCTGAAACACAAAACTTTTTCTACAGTTTCGTTAGTCCTAAGGGAAGTGGAGCTCATGCTCACAAAGGATGGCATGGTATCACTTTTCCTGAAGGGATACCAGGTAACTGTACTAATAATGAATATAACTTAAACAAAATATAGATTTCTGTTTTTGAATTACCTTGAAGTTTTATGTCTACAAATTTTTTTGGTAAAAAGAAAAGTTTACATAAATGTAAACATTAATGACCATTTTGTTTTAGTGTCATAGCCACAGTCTTTTCAAAAAATCAGTTCCTTCAAAAGTCTGATACTTTCACAGGAAAATTATAAATTTGAAGTGAATTTATTTTAATGTTAAACCCTTATTTTTGTGATTTTCTGTTTTTAGTTGCTGTATTGTCCTTAGAGATTTATGATCATGATATTAGTTATATAATCATGACATTAGAATAAATCACTTAAATTGTTCTTCCAAAATATGGAAAACTTAAGTTGGACTTGTATATCCTGGTGGGTTAAACCCTTAGATGTTAAAATTGTTAGTCCCACATTGTCTAGGCGAAGTAGCATGCTCTGCTATTTTTGTGACTATTATTTTTGATTGGTAGGGTGAGGCCATGAAATATTGCTCAGGATATTTTGGAGGACCATCTTTGGAGGTGCCCAGTAAATACATTGTGAAAGTAAACTTAGAAATGAAAAAATATTTTTGAAATGGTTTATTAATGTTTTTTAACCTCATTTTGGTAGTTATGTTAGGATGGTTTAGATAGACATGAACACAGATTAGGAAGGGATAACTAAATTTTGCTCTTGAAAAAAAAGAGTAATCAATATTCTTTGACTCACAGAGTAATTTATTTTTACCAGTTATTCTTAGAATATTCTTGCAATTGTACCATGACTAGATTAATTACTTAAAAGTTAAGACATGTGGTTATTGGTATTTTTCCCCAAAATAGAAAATGGCTTCTTAGACTTAAATCAGTAGACAGTTTTGTATTTTTTTTAAAAGAATCCTTACTATCACCATTTTTGTCTTATTTGAGTCTTTCTTTGCTTTTCTGTAGCTCATACCACTCAGTTTACTCAACCAGGTTGGTATTACCTGAAGACAGTTGGCCATTTAGAGAAAGGAGGAAGCTACGTAGCTCTGACTGATGGCTTAGGGAACCTCACCATCATCGTTGAAACCATGGTAATTTTTTGTTGTTGCTTTTGGATTAACTCACATCTTTAGGATCAGAAATAGCATACTATAAAACTGAATGCTTTTATTTTTTAAACCAACTTCATTAAAGTATAATTGACACATAATAAACGGATAGCACATGTTGAAAGTGCACAATTTCTTAAGTTTTAACATATGCATATGCCCAAGAAACCATCACTACAATCAAGATGGCGAATGTGGTGAATATAGCTATTACCCCTGAAAAGATTGCTCCCGTTTCTTTTTCCTCCCTCCTTCCCGCTCCTCCCCCCACACACCTGTGGTTCCCTAGGCAACCATTAATCACTGCTTTCTATCTCTATAGATTAGTTTACATTTTCTAGAGCTTTACCTAAATGGGATCATACAGTATATTCTGTTTTTTTTTTTTTACTTGCCTCTTTCACTCACCATAGTTAAAGATTTATCCATGTCCTTGTATGTAACGGTAGTGCATTCCATGCTATTGCTGAGTAGTTGTCCATTGTATGTTATACCACAGTTGGTTTATCCAGTACTTTCTGATGGGAATTTGGGGATGTTTCCAAGTTTTGGCTCTTACACATGAAGCTGCTTTGAACATTTGTGTACAAATCTGAAAATATATTTCTATTTCTCTTGGGTAAATACCTAGGAGTGGAATGTCTAGGTCATATGGTAGGTGTGTTTTAATTTTTTAAGAAACTGCCAGACTATTCTCCAAAGTGCTGGTACTATTTTACATTCCTCTCATCAGTACAATTGAGAGTTCCAGTTTTTCCTCCTCATTGCCGGCACTTGGGTGTGATCAGTCTTTAATTTTAGCTATTCTACTAGGTATATAGGGATATTTCATTGTGGTTTTAGTTTGCAGTTCCCCAGTGACTAATGATGTTGAGCATCTTTTCATGAATTTATTTGCCATTCATGTGTTTTCTTTGGTGAAATGTCAGTTCAAATATTTTGCCCAATTTTTTGCTTGTTTTCTTATGTTGAGCTTCAGAGTTCTTTACACATTTCTGGATACAAGACCTTTATCAGATATGTGCTCTGTAAAGATTTTCTCCCAGTCTGTGGCTTGTCTTTTCATTCAGTTAACAGTGTCTTTTGAAGAGCAAGAGTTTTTAATTTTGATGGAGTCCATTTATTAATTTGTTCTTTTTTTTTTTTAAAGATTTATTTATTTTATTACATATCTCCCCTTCTCCCCCCGTTGCGGCGACGCGCCGAGACTTGGTCACTGCGCAGGCGCGGCTTTCCCCGCTTGTGGGCGGCTTCTGCTTCCATCACGGCCGGCTTTTTCAGTTCGCCGGTGGCTGGCTGCGCTCCATTCACGCGGGCGACCTGCCCTGCCCGTGGCGGCTTTTGCCCTGTCCGTGGCAGCTTTTTGATCTGCCCACGGCGGCTCTGGCCCGCCCATGGCGGCTTGCCATTCTCAAGGCGGTCTGCCCGCTAGGAGAGGTCCCCGGGAACCGAACCCAGGGCCTCCCATGTGGTTTCCCAGCGAGCTCTTTATCCACTGAGCTATCTAGCCGGGCCCCCTTTTATTTAATTTTCCACAAAATCCAATGACATGTTGCTGATATATACATATTATGTATGTACTATGATATTTTTATAAGAATTGTCTCTCACAACTGTGGGAATGGGCATGTCCAAAATCTGTAGGGCACGATACAAGCTAGGAACTCTGATGAAGGTTTTTGATGAATTCCCCAGGAGAAGCTGGCTGGCTAAAGAAGAGATGTAAATTCTCCCTTCTGATTACTGAAATCATCACTTCTCTCTCTCTCTCTCTCTCTTTTTTTTTTTTTTTTTTTAGGTACTAGGGGCTGGGGATTGAACCCAGGACCTGGTATGTGGAAGTTGGTGCTCAACCACTGAGCCACTTCAACTTCCCTGAGTTGGTTTTCTCATTTGTTCTGCTTGTTGTTTGTTTTTGTTTTATCAGGAGGCACCAGGATCTGAATCCAGGACCTCCCATGTGGGAGGTGGGCACCCAACTGCTTGAGCCACATCTGCTCCCCCACTTCTCATTTTAAAACCTTCAGCTGATGAATAAGACTTCTAACTGCTGAAGGCAATCTTCTCAGTTGATTGTAGATGCAATCAGCCATAGATCCAATTAACTTACTGATTACTTAAATCCATAAAATATCCTCACAGTAACAATCAGGCCAGTGCTTGCTTTTCCCAACAACTGGACACCATAACCTGGCTAAGTTGACAAATGAATGTAACCATCACAGGTATCAAGTGAGAAAACACCCAATGAGAGTGGAGCATTCACGTGGAGCGATAAAGCCTATTCGGTAACTAGAGGCCTGTTACAGGTACCTGGTACAGGAACCTGAAGGACCAGAGGGGTCAGTAGATAGGCCCTCCTTATGGGGCTTTCATACTTTCCAGAAACATTGAGTGTCTAAATCTTTATATTTGCACTCAGCTGGCTATTTCTCCAAGTGTAGCTGTATTTTATGAGCCATCAATGATATCAATGATGCCTAGCTTGCTGTACTCTAAAACCAAAGATATCCTGAAAGGAAACTGAATATTTTAGTTTTCATCGTAGCACTTTTGGTCCTCACAGACTCTTGAGTTTAGTGACTCTGTTTCTTCAGCATTGTAGCCTTCAACCAACTAAACACCTGATACCCGCTGGATACATTTTTTTTTTTTTTTTTTTGTAACTTTAGGAAAGAACTAAAGTGGTAGAAGAGGGTCTTTTTCTTAACAGAGTTGCCCCATGGCGCTTATTCTACTAGTCATTCTTTAAAAGAGGAATTGAATGTAGTAGTAAAAATTCCCAACAGCTCAAAAGCCCTCCCAACCAAGAAAAAGCAGACCTCATGCCTAGATCAGTCTCTGACACAGGTTTCTCAGTCATGGGATATTTTTAGAGAATTTTATAGAAACACAAGAGAAAAAGCATCATTCCAACTACTTCAGAGACTAATACTATGAGATATATATATGTAAACTTTTCAATTATGTGTACCAGAAATGAGAAAATCAAAATAGAAATTAGAGAACTTGCTGGACTTACCAAAACAGAAAACATAACTGTGGCCAGATTCTGGCAGAATTAAATGCTACATAATGGGTCTTTTACAAGTTTCAGAGAGAGATGTCATTTTTATGGGTGAGTGACCTTTAATAAGTACCAAATCACTAACTTAGAAAATTGGGCACCCAAATTCCCAGCCTTAAAAATACATTAGGACTGTAATTTTAAGATTAAATGTAAGTCCACAAATATGTCGCTAAGAACACAAGCTTCTAAGATGAGCCAAGAAAAAAATTACTGATGTTTGACTCTGTTAGCTATTCTTTCTGACAGGAGATTAAAGTTGCCTCTGAGATTTCTTTGAATCGTGACTCACTTAATTCATTTAGACATTGCCAGCAGAGCAAGCTACGACAAAGCAGATCCATCTTAACAAGCTCACTCCTGGCTCTTCTAATAAAGAAAAATAACTGAATGGCTGATTTTGATTTTTTAAATGCACTCAGCATCTGAGTATTTGGCTTTACACACCAAATAAACATAGAAATATTGATTACCTCATCTTTTCCTTCACACTGAGTGGAGAAAGCACCCACATAATTAGCTCCAGGTATCCTTTAGACAAGTGCAGCACTGAAGTTATCTTTCTTGAGTTTAATTTTTTATGATCCAACTTTTAAATTAAAATCACAGTGCCTTATTTGAAGCAAGCAATGGTTCCAAGCACACAGAACTACATGGATAAGGAAATATGCTAAGTTAAGCATATCTGCAGTTAATGTACTTCTCACAAGGCATCTGATGCAGCAGAGAAGAATGTCTCTGTAAAAGTGGGTAGCAGGTAGAGCTGAGGCAGCAAGCTGGTGGCCACAGACATGTTTTATTCAACTTGAACATGGTTTTGTTTTTTAAAATTGAACCACTTAAAAATCACATAAAAATTCAGACTTGCACTTCCCTTGAAAATTTACAAGAGCTTGCAACAGGTAGCCTCATCGTTAATGGCAGAAATTCACGGAAACTAAGTAGCAGTGGCCTCCTCCATTGCTTGCGGCATATGTATGGCTGCTTCCACCAAGCCAGCCTCATTTGCAGTACCTGCTTGACACGTGTAACACTTGGTACCACTGATGTAGGGAGTAAAGCATAAAACTTAGAATTAAAAGGCTTATAATTGCATTCCATTATCGGCACCAAGATTATCTTCATTTGGATAAATATATTAGCTAGATCCCATCCAAATCTACTGATATGATGGTATATGTATTACCCATTAAATAGCAGTCCTACCACAGCTATGTCCAATGCACAGCAAACTTTTTCAAATAATAAATTATACTTTACTACAGAGAGGATGGTCCTTGTATCTTTATGAGGGTAGGAGGTCAGGGAGTTATCATTAGTTTTGTACCTAAAACTTAAACTTTAGTTATTATCTAATTTAATCCTCAGGAGGGAGGTATTTTACAGGTTAGGAAAGCACAACTAAGGGCATTAAAACAACTTACATAATATATGTGACCAAAAGTTCATAGTTTATCAATTTCACCACATTAACTTGGAAATATATCTCCTCTCTACAAAATGAGAATATTATGAATCATCTGACTCTCAGAGGTATTCATTAAACTAATGATATCATTTTATAATGTTTGTGATACCATGGGGAATATAGGCTCATAAATACAAATATTTCAAGCCAAAGGAAAAACAGAACTTTAAACAGAATCTTTTTTTATCAACCTCCAACCGAGCAGTTATCTTCTTTATATTAGTTTGGCAGCTGGAACAGAGACCCTAATCAACAGTGGCTCAAACACATTAGAAATTTCTCTCCATATAAGAATCTGGGAATAAGCAGTCCACAGCTGGTATTGTGGTTCCCAGAGCTCAGGCCCCAGGCCTCTTTTTGTTGTTGTTGTTCCAGAGTGATACTCTCTCATCCCTATGGTACATTACAGCTTACCACCGCCTTACAATCCAGGAAGTAGGGTTAAGGGAAGGGGGAAAGAGGACTTACCTTTCCTTTTAAGGGTATGACCCTGAAGTTGCACACATTATTTTCACTCATATCTCACTGATCAGAACTTAATGAAATGGCCTCGTCTGGCTATAAGGAGGCCTGGGAAATGTAGTCTTTAGCTAAGGAGCCATTTTCCCAGCTAAAATTTTATTACCATGGAATGATAATGGAAGAGGAAACCAATATTGTGAGAAAACTATCCATCTCTGCCATAACCTTTAAAACTTACAGATACGGTACTACCAAAACAACACTTACACCTTCCCATGGGGACACATATCTTTGCTTCTTCCAACTTGACTTTGCCTGTACTTCCATTTTTGTTTCACTGTCAAAGACTTTCAGAGGTCTTCCCTACATTATATCTGAAGTTCACATTTTCCTAGGCCAACCTTCTTGCCATTTTCTTTTTTCAGTGTTTCCTTCTCCCAACTCTGTATATTTTCCTGTGTCACTGTTCTCACTTGGGAATTATTATTCCCTTATGTTTCAACAAGTGTCATATCACCATTCCTCAAGATTAATTCAAAATTGAAACTGCTAATATACCTGGGTATATTAGGGTTAATAATATTCTTAGGTTTTAAAAAAAATATTTAATGGCATATTATTTTGACTGAAAGTGGGCAGGACAGTATAGGTATAAATTTCTTTGCTGGCATAAGGCATATGGATTCATTTAACAAGTAGTAATAAACAACAGCATTGATTCTCAGATTTTTTCATAGAACCATTGGGCTAGTCATTATCAACAACTAATACTCATTACGCAAATTGATTGGTAGATTCAATGCAATCCAAATAAAAAATCCTAGCAGGCTTTCTGTAGAAATTGACAGACTAATCCTAAAACTCATGTGAAAATGCAAAGAATATGGAATAACCAAAGCAAACTGTGAAAAAGAAAAGCAAAGCTGAAGGACAAATACTACCTGATTTCAATTCTTATTATAAAACTACAGTTACCAAGACCATTGGTATTTGTGTCAAAATAGACAAACAGATTGCTTTAACTGAATGGAGAATCCAGAAATACACCCATAACATACATGGATAACTGGTATTCAATGAAGGTACAAAGGCAATTCATAGAGAAAGGATAGATTTTTCAACAAGTGGTGCTGGAATAAATGGATATCAGTATTTAAAGAAAATAATTTTGCTCTCTCCTCATAGAAAATACAAAAATTAACTCAAAATTAATTAATAGAGTGGAAAGATGGCATCAGATTAGGCAGGCAAGGTTCAGCTCTCTCACAAAAACAACAGAGAAAGAGACAAAAGCTGCCCGAGGGACCTACATTAGGAGTCAGCAGACCAGGATAGTGCTTCACAACTCCAAGGAGGGTGAGGGACAGAGACAAAGAGGCCAAAACAACAAATGTGAGTTACCAAGCACCCATGGTGGCTTAGAAGGGCTCCACTCCCCAACCCCCAAGAAATTAAGCTGGGGTAAACCCCCTGGCTCATTGCAGCTGACTGATAGGGGAGCCGACATCTTCCTCCCTGTCAGTTGTTACAAGGGAAACAGGAGAAGGAGTCAGGGACTTTTCTTCAGTGAATTTGGCCAGAGGAGCCCGCTCTGAATCTCGGCTCTGGCCAGACCAAAACAAAGGAAAATGGAGAGGGATGTCTTCCGTGGAAAGGTGTGCCAACAAGTGCGCCATCTGGTGGCCAGTCTGGAAATTGCAGAGTCAAAAACTGTACTTGGTCTCTCTGGGAGACAATCTGTGTCCCATTGGTGAGTCCCTGGCATGATTTTGATAACTTAAGCTAGGCAATTTTAAAGACTTAGGAGAAATTGAACCAAATATCAAAGAAGACCTGTGAAAAAATAATAACAATAGGCAAGAGAGAGAAACTGGCCATCAGAGTAAATTCACCAACATATTCAAATGCCTAGACATCAGCAAAAAATTACAAGCCATACTAGGAAACAGGAAGAGATGACCCAGCCAAAGGAACAAACCAAATATCCTGAAGAGATACAGGATTTAAGACAATTAATCAATGATAATCACACAACTCTCCTAAAACAATTTAAAGAATTGAAATAAAATATAACTAAAGAGATAAAGTATGTTAAGATGACACTGGGTGAGCATAAGGGACAATTTG